>JAOTAV010045064.1:15790-38124 GCA_026546445.1 Cyclargus thomasi
TAATTTTGTTTTGTCATAGCACTAATATTAATTGGCATTATGCAACATTTTAAAAATGGGAATCAGGGATTTCCTAGCTCAAATAAATGCTGGGATACCGTGGAAGACCTCATAGCACTAGCGAAAATGCGCAGCTTTATATTTGTTATAATAGGCTCTTTAAATTTTTGGGTGCCATTTTACTTTTTATATAGATAACATATTTAGACGTTATATATTCAAAGGAGGACCAGACAAAATGGTCCAAAATCCAAACGATGCGACGTGTTATATGTTCGTATGTGTATATATCCACTTTTTCACCATACCGCCGTTACCATACCACCGACTATAGCACTGCCGTTTGTGATTATAATTTGAAAATCGTCAAATTTTTTTCTATGCTGTATCTATACAACAAAAAAATTGATAATCATAAAAAACAATGCTCTCGTTTTGTTCCGAAAAAGTGCCATGTTCAACATGGTTGGTGGCTGACGATGGGTGGTTCCCATCGTCAGTCACCATGGTCCATGAGTAATTAAGGGAACTCCTCGAAATTTGTATAGAAAAAAAATATAATGATTTCGGTTTTCTCAGAAGCATCCCAAGTAAATCCTACCAAAAAGTAAGATTTGGCACCAAGGTTCCGAAGGTGCTGAGAGAACTCCTGATTATACAGAGATAGAAGTTTGGGGGTTTCAGCGTTGTTATAAGAACTGAAAGCATTTGCTTCTAAGAAAATTATATATCATCACTCCCATCATCACATTATGACTCTATCACACCTCAAAATGTATATAGAAACCTATGGCAACTTTTATTTTATGAGAAGAATACTGAGCGATGCTACCTTTTTGGTATTATTGCTCAATTCTTCCCATTAAGTATAGTAAGATTTCATATTTTCAGCTTATTGAAGTTTGTTTTCTTTATTTTTCTAGTATTTTCCTTGGTGGTCGGTTAATCATTTTTTAATAAAGTAGAATCTCGTTCAAAACAATTTGTCAATAGTAATGGAAATTATATATAGAAGTAGGCATGGGGGTCAGTAGGTATTCATTATCATTCTTAGGACTCATCTCATTTTTAAGACCTATCCATTATTACCCTACACGTTTTAGTTTGATGAAAAAAAATCCATTCAGGTGTGACTTCCAAGTCCCCCATACTGAAAGTGACACCTGAATGGATTTTTTTATAGTACAGCATAGTAATTTATACCTACTAGCGAAAACCTCTTGGTTTATCGCAATAAAGAAAAAATATTATTTGCACATGTTTTTTATTATGTTAGGTCATATGTATATTTTTTCGGTGAGTATAAAGAAAAATGACGTAAAATTAGGATAATAATAATTATATTTACAATTATACTTTTATCACACATTATATTATTAGATAGAAGAGTAATAATATAATTGGCATAGAAGGGTATCATTCTTATACCATATACTGTATGACATAAACCCATGGAAATAAATTGTACTTATGTGATGACAAAGTAGAATTTTCCTGAATTCAGTAAAATCAATTGTCATTAGTGGGTATGAGGAATTTACTAAAATATAATAGGTATACTATTTCATATCCTCGTTCAGTTCAAAAAGGTACATCGAAGAAGAAGATTTCCCGAGGTGATTTGAATATGTCAGATTAAGATGTAGTAGTCGTTGTGCTTAAGTCTTCTCCAGAAACAGTTGTGGAAGAGGTTGTTGATGGATTTTCAGCTTCTGAAGTTGGACTAGATTCTGTAATAGGATTTGCTGTAGTCTGTTTCTCATCTGATGTATCTGTAGATGCTGATGCTTCATTGCTTTCAGCTAAAGTTGGTTGAGTGGATGTAGGATTTGACGTAGATTCAGATGAACTTTCTTCTGATACTGGTTTTTCCGCATTTTCATTAGAATTTTTTGTAGTCATCTCTTTGGATTGCTCTTCTGGTTTTGCATCAGGAGCAGGTGCATTTGTAGCTGATGATGGTGCACTAGCAGGCGCTGGTGCAGGTTTCTCTTGTTTCTTAGGTTCAGAAGCAGATACTGCGCTATCTGCAGGTTTCACCAATTTACCAGATTTCTCAGACAAATCAGCAGGTACCGATGATGGCACTCGTGGAATGTGATCGCCAATAGGTTGGAATCCATTTTCATCGGCAATGTAACTGAAAATAAAATATTATTAAATGTTAAAAATCTTCATTATTACCACAATGAACGATAAATATAATTATTAAATGATTTATTCTTATACTTATAGTTAAAGTAAATAAATATAAGTATAAGTAAAAGTTAAGTTTCTTGAAATTATAGTTTTTTAAAACAATATGATACCCGCAACACCGTTGTGTCGAAATTCGTTTCTATCGCACGAATCGTACAATTTTCGGGGACGAAAAGTATTATTTGTCTTTCTCCGGTCTTCCAAATGTGGACAACAAACGGACAGACAGACATATGGATACTTAGAAAATACGCCACGAAAATGTTCAAATCATATGAAATATATTTATTTTAACAGTACCGGTTCTGGAGTTGTGTTTTTGGAAATGTGCAAACATAAGTTACATCGCTTTATTATCAAAGTATTATAATCTTTTATTACTACTTAATTATGCTTCCTAATTAGCATGCATCACAAAAGTTATACGTAAAGAATACGTTTCTAGTGTATTTTACATTCTAAATTAACTTAAATTTTTTGAAATGACAAAAGGAAGCGTGAAAACAAGATATAAGTTTTAATGGATAATTAAAAAATGTATGAAAATTAAATAACACAAGTACGATAAGATCATTTTAACCGAGATTTTGATTCCTATTACGTATTCTAATATACAAAAACATACCTCACAGTGATGACTGTTCCATCAGGAGCGGTGTAAGAATAGGAGCCTTTCTGAACATGGATCTCGTTGCTGTCTTCGTCGCTTTCACCACCTTCATCGCTACTCGCACTTCGGCTCTTGGCTTTGGGCACAATCTTCACATAAGCTTCTTCCTCGCGCTTAATTCCGTTTCCGGTTTCATAGCTACAAAAAAAATTAAAATTCCTCAATTGGTAGGTATAGCCTTTGTTACATATTATTTTATCAAAAATATCTTATAGATGTCACATAAATCATTAGTACATGAACATATTTTTAAAATTTACTTTAATAAATTAACTAAATAATAATTCACATGTATATAGATTTAAATCATTATTTTACTAAACTAAATTTACAAACCTAAATTTAAATGTTCCATTCGCTTCCAGTTCTTCTGACTGCGAGACGATGGGTATGACGGTGGGCTGTTGTTTCTCCAATGGAACCACATCCGTAGGGGGCGCCGCTAAGACGCAGACCACACAAACTGCAGCCACGGTCAACACCTTTGAATACATTATACTTGTGTCTCCAGAAAATTGCTAATGAATGACACTCCAGAATTCATGATCACGTATATGTAAGACTCATCTATTTACACTACCCTCCCCCCACCCTCCTCAGGAGCCTTAGCGTACGCTAAATATTTCAACCTTAGCGTCTGACTGATGTGTTCTTCGAAAATTGCACAATAGCTGAGGTGTCAATAATGTAACGAAGGGGGACGACCGGCTACTATTAAATGATAGATGATCGAGATATTTTCGATAAACTTACGCATATTATTTTACCTTTTAACAGCGATAATATTTATTTGATTATTGTAATACTAGCTAATCATAATAGAATTTGCTAAAATGCGTACCATCTTTAGATGTAATATAATTAACCGTTTAAACAAAGCGGAGAATATTATGCAAATTTTGCATAATATTCTCAGGCTTTGTTAAAACATATTTTTAATATAAACAGGTTTTTTCAAAAAACATATTATTTTTTTAAATATTTTTGGGAAAGAATAATAATGAGAAATGTCATGCATTTTATACTGTTAATCTGAAACTGTTAATCCAAAGAATTTTGTGGAGATAAAAATCTTTTTTTTAGAGTAATTTTTATATGTTTTAAAAATTATAGTGTTCCCAAAATATTCATATTTTTCAGTGATTTTAAAATTACCAGGTAAGTTAAGCCGCGTGCAAAAGCTTGTATTTTATAAACAAAATATATTTATGTATAGTAGAGGAAATTGAAAGAGAGCCAGTTACCGGATCTCCATCATTTGGTCGGAATATGTCAATTGCATGTAAGTCATGATTTGTCAACTGAGTTTGACATAACCCGACCAAATTACTTAGATACACGACCTGTACCTGTTTCAACTTCTCTGATTGTACATATATGAAAGTGTGTTCTTATGTATCTATTTGTTTCTTGTTCACAATTAAAGCGTTGAACTAATTTCGATTTAATTAAGAGATACTTTAAGTCCTAGCAAAGGATATTATATTATAACTTAACCAATGCATATGCCCAAACATGGCCCTAAAATCTGCTTAATTTCATTGTTTTGAACATAAAAGGTTGCTTTGAAATTAGTTTCTATTTCCGTCTGCCAATGATCTCAAATTAGTAAAATAACAAAACTAAAATCTAAACTATAGAAAAATATACAAAAGAAAAATATTTTTTTAGGATTCCGTGCCCAAAGGGTGAAAACGGGATCCTATTACTAAGACTTCGATGTTTGTCTATCTGGCTGTCTCCAGGCCGTATCTCCAGAACAGTTATAGCTAGAGAGTTGATGACTTTTATACAATTTTTATGATTCTGTTGCCGCTAGAACAATAAATACTAAAAACAAAAAAATTAAGAGAGGCTCTTATACAACAAAAGTGTTTTTTTGCCAGTTTCTTCCATTACGGTAGCAGAACGTTCGCACCGCTCTATTGATTGATACGACGAGACATGCTAAAGCTGTTAACTTTCGGAAATACATTTTTTCAATTTTTCCTCTCTATTGATCTGAAACCCTTCGTGTGCGAGTCCAACTCGCACTAAGCCGGTTTTTTATACTTCTTATTATATTATTTAATAATTCATAGAAATAATATAATACTCAAAATAATATTATTATAATAATTTTGTATTCTGTGGTAAAACTATATTCTTTTAATTTTTGTTATGACGAATCGTTTTTTGTGCGAACTTATCCTTAAAGTAATGAAAATAAACTTATTTTAAATAAAAGATTAAGCAGAACATAATATCTTAGCTAAGAATGTCGAGACTAACGAATAGTTAAAAATAATAAAAGAAAATTTAAGTGCGATTTAGTTCATTTCATGAGTATTTTTATATAAATAAATTCTAAAATGATTTGTACTTGTATTTATATTTTGTTTTCATCAACTTTATACCTAATATAGTTTTCGGTTTAATTAATTTTACTTTAAAGAGCAACATCAGATTAAAAATATATGATTTTCGCTATATTGTTCTTCCTAGTAGTTAACCAAGGCTATTTGGAAATTTATTAGTAATTAAAAATAATTTAATATATAAAGTAATTTGAAGTGTAGAAGCCACAAACACAGTCGTTAATTTAATTTAAATATTATGATTTTTTTCTAAAATCTTCGATGCACGAGACGAGTAAAATGTCAAGTGGTGCTACTAGTGAGTTATATCATATAATGTGCTATGGAAAAATAATTAATAAAATATGGTGATGCGAGACAGCTAGAATCTTAGCTTATTAATAAAGTTTACGTCATGTATAGTGGTATAGCTATCGTTCTTGTTTGACTAGTGTTTTGTTTATGAAAAAACAATATAAATAGGATAAGCCGTTTAACAAACTGATTTGTCTCTATATCGTGTTCGCTCCTCGTATTTTGTAGTGTTGTCCCTTACAATGTTGTTTATTTATCCCATAATATTTATGTGTTTTAATTTTGTTTATGTAAACTGTGACGTGCCTAATAAGAACTTAGAAATAAAACCTAGAAGAATCAATTTTGCTTCTCGTGATGTTCGACCTTCAGAAATTAGTGCTACTACTGAAACGATTGAGCTACTAGGTACAAACGATTTTCCTCCTGAAAAACTGTCTCCCGTTGATCAGTCTGAACCGAAGAGAAATGCAACTCGAATTCGCAAACAAAAGAGGCGCAGGGTGGTAAATAAAACTATTTTACCTATTGACAACAATTTCACTTCAGAAAGAACAAAACAACCTGAAACAACTACCACCTCTGCGAAGTATGAGGAACAATTAGTAACGAAAGAAATAGAAAGAAAAACAGAAAGAATTGTAAAGAAAGAAGAACCAACAGAATTTACCAAATTTCATGTCACAGATAGACCAGCAAAAACTAACAGCAAGGTGGAGGAATCTACAACGACAGAAAAGTTGCAACAAAATAAAAATAGTATTGGTGGTCCCCGAACCTTTCCAAAGCGTCCACCACAATTTAATCCCGTTTTCAAAAAGAGGAGAGAACGCGATCCTGTTGTAAGGATTGTTGATGAAAAGAACTATGTTTATGGACATAATGGGAATTTCCACTTTAGGTATTTTTAATATTCTTCTTTCCATTTCTTTAAAATTTGTTACCTATTTTAATTTTCATACCCAAATATTAAATAATGTTGTTTATGTTTTGCAATTGTAAGCCAACATTTGCGTCGTTATAAAGATGATTCATGCGAAATGTTTGTATTTGCAGCAGTTAAGTAATTATGACACAAAAAATCCCAAAATAACTAAAGCTGCGTATATCAATGCGTAAGCAAAGTTGAGTAACGACGTAAAACTTAATTTGTCATAGTATTATCCTTCAAATTAAAAGGTCATTGTGCCTTTTATTAAGTCATGATTATATTGTACATATTATAAACCGAGAGCTGGTAGCGGTTTTTGAGTAGGTTTGACGCAAGCTAAAACCTTGCAATGTAAATCTCCTATTCCACTCCATAACTCAACTGCAGACCTGGCTAGTGAGAAGCGGATGACTCCGGTTGAGCCGACCCAGTGGTACCGAAACATGACCCCCCCTGCAAATATATCTCGGAATCTGATTGTTCAGTGATGAAAAATCCTGTTTTAAAATTTCAAGTTGCTACAAATAGATTTTTATAGTTAGCAAGCAATTTTTGCAAACTATTTTTGCACGTGCCTGGCAAGGCCCCCACTAAATCATCTGGCTTATCATATTTTTATTCTTAACATTAATATTCAACTACAACATATGAAATATACATATCGATTCAAATATATTTTTGGAATTATTTTTTTAGGTAAAATGTTAGGGTAGGCCCCGCTTCTCATCAGCCAGTTCTGCAGTGCTCTATTGGGGTCTTATAGGAGAGTTATTTGACAAGGTTTCAGCTTGCCTCAAATACCTACTCAAAATTTGCTATTTTATTTATATTATTTATATTTATTTATATTGCTTAGATTATTATTATCGTGAGCATCTTATAATACCTTTTTTGCATGGGAAAATGCATCGGCCGGGGTATGTGGGATTTCCCGAAAGTATCCCACTAAAACCCCCTTGTGCTCCACTATAATTTAGTTACAAATGTAAATCAATCGATAGTAGTAACTTTTACTGTTATAGACTAATATAATTTCGTATGATTTCAGTTTTGAAGGTGCCGATGGAACTAAAGTTTTTAGCAAAGGAAATCTTCTCTCTTCACCTTTACAACAACGTAAAGCAGGAGAGGCAGTTGTAGGAGGATTTGCTTATAAGGTATTTTTTTTGTGAAATAAGAGGGCAAACGAGTAAACGGGTAACCTGATACACCTGCTGATGTAAGGCAACTGTTGTAAAGCAAAGAGTTGTAGGTGTAATGCCGGATTTTTTGGGGAAATACATTATCTTCTGGAAAGTTCGCAGGTTGTATTGGTCCGGAAATACTGCTGGCGATAGCTTATTATTCAGAGTTTTCCATTTTAAAAGATATTTATTACTTTTTATATTATTAATTTGTCCGAATTAGAGATAATGTAATAATCATTAGCCATCAATAGGCTGTAGAAATTACAAAATATTTTATTCCTAGCATATTGTATTAAGAGCTTGACGATTTGGGACAGGATCTTAAAGTTTTAGTGGTAATTATCTGAAAATTTGCAATCTATTTTCATGGTATAAAAGCATATTTCATAACACTATTGAAGAATGTTATGATAGTTTTACTTTATTCTCTTTTGTTATTCAAATACATGAAGTAATTCCCACATTATTTTGTGTATCATAATACAAAAAGTAAGATCAAACATTTCAGGATGAAGAGGGAAATGACTATAGCCTGTCGTACACAGCAGATGAGCATGGGTACCAGCCAGTCGGGGCACACTTGCCAACCCCACCCCCAATCCCACCCGAAATTGCCCGGGCACTGGAATTTCTAGCCACTAAGCCCAACCCGGAGCCGACTGAAAAATATTACCAGTACAGTTATTACTGATTTTCTTATCAAGACTTATGTGTTTTACAACCTTTAAATATTATTCATATCGATTAAAACTAAAAAAAATGTTGTGTGGAATTAATTATGCTGGAAGTGTCTTCAGAATTTTATAGGTGCTACATTTTTTAAAACATTGTTATCTTGTTTGTATAGTCAATTTCTAATATTAATAATATTTCTTAAGTATCCTGCAAGGTAACGAAAATTTGTTTCTTTGAAAATTATGTTTGATTGGATTAGATATATTTTAAGACTGACCAAGGACAAACACCAAATACTATTTTGAATTGTGTGGTTGATGTCTAATAGTTGTTCTATAAACATGTTTGATTCTAGAAACCAGCTACACAATTTAAAATAAAAAATAGTTATAACATACTTTAAGGAAGCTTATACTGCATTTAATTTTTTAAGGATAAATGTTTACCTTAAATAAAGTCATTTTGTTTATGTTTTAGATAATAATTGATATTACCTAAGCTTTTTTGCATTTATTAATTTTTCCCCTCTAATTTAAAAATTAAACAAAGCATTTATGGCTTGAGACATAAATGTTTGCTTGAGACAATGCTTGAGACAAAAAATTATAGTATACAATTTATATTAATAGTATTATATAAAAGATAAATGTCTAGTCGTGAATGTTTGGTCACTATTGGTGCATGCAAATTTAACGTAAATAATATTATTTTGTGTAATCTCATTGAGTGTAAACAGACTTATCATCATAATATATGCTAGTCCCTACTCCATGTCAAGACATAGTCACACAAGTCTTATTTGACGTTTAAATTATTTAGATATGTACAGGAATAGATCATTTTGCATTATTTTTTCATATTGTATGATGTACAATAACCATCATAATAAGGCGAACATATTATGCGCCAACGGCCATGACCATACATTCGGAGTTTCGAACTTCTCCCCCCTCTGTCAGAGAATAATTAACATAAAATTTATAAAAACAAGAAATTCTTAACCGACTTATAGTTTCTGCATTTTTTTTTTTCAAAAAATCGATATACAGGACTTAAGTAAGATAACCATTTAACATTAAAGTTACTCAAAAAAAACTATTAAGTAAATGAATGTTTTATGTCGATTGCTTATATTTAATTACCAACTTGATTGGAGCCTAGCCACTTCGTGGACTTAAATAAATTATTTTAAAGTTCTAATTTCAAATCAAATAACCCAAATTATTTAATGAGCTCGAAGAAGTATTCAAAAAACAGATTATGTTGTAAAATTATAAAAAAAATGGCAAGCAGCTATGTTTCCTTAGCTAATAAATAGCTAAAAGCTTTTAGCTGTATTTTATCTAAATAAATGTTTGGTATATTACGGCAACCAAACTAAATTTGTTTCCGAAATATGACGACAATATGATAATATACAAACTGAAATATTCCTTAAACATCGATTATCATAGAACTTAAAGTTCATAGGTGAAAATATTTTTTCGAAAAGAAAAAATACCTACATTATTTTTTTTATCGACCAGACAAGATAATATTTGAATCAATCAGCATAAATTATTAGACCCATAAACCAGAATATGAAAAAGCGTTGCTAGGGAGAACTAGAAAGAAGTCAATGTAATAAAAATAAAAATGCAATAATAAACGAATACTTTTTAAAATTTAAAATTCAGCTGACATTATTTGAATCCAGCGATCCAATTTAGTGCTAAATTTGTTATAATGTGAATATTTCAGTTCGCTCTTACATCAGTAGCAATGCTAAATTAAAATAATTGGATCGCAGTAATGTAAGCTGGCCACTAAGTGGGAAAATGCATTAAGGAATTTGAAGATGATTCAACATAGGAATATCAGTACTTTAATACCAAGAATCCCGCCTATAGGTCATTCGTGAGACTACGCATTATGTGCCAAGGTCATATTGAACAAAATGTCAACATTTTAAATGGCTTTTGTTTGTCTCTTTGTTTTGTAACTAAAATTCTATTTCTGATTCCTCTGACGGTGTTAAAATTCTTGTATCACGATGTTTGTAGATTCGGTCGGATATTTTTCTTGTGATTAGCACCTACGACATTAAGTACATAGGCTTTGATTGTTTCATAAAATGAATTTGTCGTCCGGCATCGTATTACGTCGTTTCATTTACACGTAATTTTATTCGTTGGATATTCGATTCTTATTTGTAACTCGTTGGTACCCGCAACTTTGTTGCGCGTATATTTGTATGTCGCGCGGGAACCGTACATTTTCCCAGGATAAAAAGTATATAAACAAAAAAAGAAGGTTTATTCAAATCCGTCCTGAAATTAGCGCGTATAAACAGACGAATCGATATGCGTTCTATTACTGTTCCTTAGCTTGATTATTTTGTAAAAATATTAAATGTACAGACACTCCAATTTTACTGCTATATTATTTGTATAGATAAGGTCTACATAGCTATTACCCATAGATTTTTACCCATGTGAAGTAAGAATACTCAAGATCAAGATTCCTGTTATTTTTAACCGACTTCTAAAAACGAGAAGCTTATCCAAGGAAGCGATTCTTATCATGTCAGTTAGCTATGCAAACTATTTTTTTTTTTCCAAATCTTTGTAATAAACTATTAAACATTATGGAAACTGTGTGGCTTCAACCAACGAACTTTTACATTTTTTATTAGTGTGAAGTCGAGAAGAAGCAAGAGGAGGAATATTAGATAAAAATAAAAGTCAATCTCCTTTGCAATGCATCTTTGGCACTGATTTGCGTTTATTCAACTTAACAATAAATCCGTCCGTTGGTTTATCACAGTTCGATATTTGAGCATATTATGTTTTTGTTCTTTTTTCATATTTTTATTAAGAATAATATTGATAATACCATTTTGTTAATAGCTTCTTACGTTCCCGTTTGTTAGGTTTAATGAGTATTTACAGAGAGGTGGAAGCGCTTAATGTCGGTACAGGGTCGTCGGAGTCGTCGTTTAAAAAGGAATCGGCTTATGTCCAATAAAACTGCGCAATTGGACCTTAGACACAACAAACTTTTATAAAAGAACTCTTCATATCAGCCTTCGGAGATTCGTGTCGTGTTTGTATGATATATTGATATATTTTAATATCTAACGGGACTGTGCAGTTTTATCGTGGCGCAGGCCTAGTAGCTTGCTATTGGTTCTAGTTTCTTCCTGGAGGTGATGGTGGATTGGCCGCTATGAAGTCCAAAGCTTTCTGTATTGCTGGTGGTATCGGCGGTGGTGTTGGCAGATGGGCACCCTGAAATTATAAAAGTTTAAAATTTATTTATAATTCAGCAAAAAGCAACCACAAATTCACAATTCTTTTTCGTAATGCCTAAAAGTCAAGATATTAAGACTAAAAACAACTGGCTCTTATACTATTAAGTGTCTTGGGAAGAACTCTAAAATTTATTTAATTATTAATTATTATTGAAACAAAGTAAAATATGTGTACCAAATTTCTATGGGATATTTTTCAAGTCAAAAAAGTAAAAAGGCATTCAGATATCCATAATATGAACTATTATGGGGTTATGGTACGTTAGCATTACAATGACATACTCCCTCACTTTCGATGGAATGTCGCATTACGACTATAGTGACCTTGACATCCACATAATAGGCAATGTTGAAGACAAACCTTTCGTTAGTGAGAGTAAAGCCTGATTGTTGAGAAAACATCCTATAGAGATGAATAAGATAAAATACGAGATATCCATATATTTTATAACCTTTGTTTTTACATTTTAATACGTTAGATATTTAAATTGAATGAATATATTTTAAGGTTTTTAAAGTATATTGGTATACTAGATACTGTCCGCGACTCCGTTCGCGTGGTAACAAAGCTGAGGTTTATTATTTTCCTGCTTTTCTTATAGAATTTTTCATGAATTTTCTATGCTACTTATGCTCACGGAGCCCGAGACCTTCCCAACGAATGCAAAACCGTGGAAATCGGTTCGTGCGTTCTGGAGTTTTAGCGTCTAGACGCGAAACAAGACTAAGTTTTATATAATAAATTTAAATTGAGCTGTACAATATATTAGGACTGAAACTATGAAAAAGTGTGAATCAGCCTTTTTTTAAAATAATGTTTTTTTATTAATGCTTAACTACTTTCAATTGCGTAAATTATTAAAAAAAACTGGCGTGAAACTGTGTTTCGTTCAATGAATGAGTGTACCGGTGGCCCAACTTCCCCAGTCCCCTATTCCCATTTCCCATTCCCTTATAAAGGCTGGCAACGCACTTGCGACTCTTCGGATGTCACAAGCGTCCATGGGCGACGGCATCTGCTCTCCATCAAGTAACCCGTCTCCTCGCTCACAAACAAAAATATCACAAAAAAAGCCTGGATCCCGTACACACTATCCTTAAATGATGAATAAAAAATCCTAACCTCAGGCTTGAATCCTCCCTCATCATCAGCTACATAGTTGAGGTTAATAACGGTTCCATCAGGTGCAGTATAGCTAAAGCTTCCCGAGGCTACTATGACGTCACTGGCATCAGGGCTGCTGGCCTTCTTCAGCGTTCCCTGCTCCTGCGCTTTAATGCCATTTTCCGTTTCATAGCTGCAATATAAAGTTTACTGTCAGGAGCTAAAATAATAAATTAAATGTATGTTTGTTATAGCCGATTATTATAGGTGCCTGCCAAAAAACTTATATTCATGAAGTCATAGCAATTATTCAAGACAGTTTCTGCGATGCATGATTAAGTAGGCGTCGCTATTAATCAACTTATTGCATTCTTATATATTTTTGGGATCTGATAGTTTGTTCGATATTTTTAGAGCGAAGAATAAATGTAACGTTTTCTGAATTTAAGTTATTTTGTTAAAATTGGATGTAACTTAATGTTAACTACTAAATAATGTCATAATGTATAATGTGGAAATTGAAACAGAGCCAGTTGCTACTTCATTTGGCAGGAATATGTCAATTCTATGTTAGTCGTGATCTGTCTGCTGAATTTGACATAACCCGACCAAATTACTTAGATCTACAATCTGTATCTCTTTCAACTTCTCTGACTGTAAATTGTACAGTTACTTCCATTTTTACCTGACTGCGCCAGATGGAGGGTTATGGTTTTCGAGAGTATGTATATATAATTGTTTGGCACACACTGCAGCCTAAGTCGTTCGTTAGATTCGTATTTACTGTGAGAGTGACACTAGATATATCAAAATATATTAAAAAAAATTAACTTGAAAATTTTTGTTTAGATTGAGATTGAAGATTATGGATGACAAATTTAAATCGTTCCAGCAGTCGGGTTTTTTGTTTTTGGATATTTTTTCATTATTTCATGTCATTTAGCTTGTTATTATAAATACTTATGTACTCAACCTTTAGACAACTGCATCTACAAATTCAAGAGTTTGGTGTTAGGCTAATTTCAAAGATCCCTTACTTGTAAATGTACGAGCCATCGGCTTGCTGGTCAAACTCTTGTTTCAGTATAGCAATGACCTGTTCAGCCGGCTTCTGCGGGGCAGCGGCCGCTATCGCAATCACGGCAAGAGAGCAGAAAATCCTCTGAAAATAATACAATGTTTAACAAAATTTTATTTATTTTCCCAAATCATTTAAATACACATTTATAAGTAAACTAAAAACTAAAATAGATACAAACTAACAATATACGGACTCGAAAGACAAAATTTAAAAAATAAACCTTTCCCAAGTCGTCTCCATCTGGCAAGTACCCAGCAAACTGATAGCATTGCCATATACAATATATATTTTAGGATTATCAAAAATCGAAAATGCAATATTTGCGATTGTCATAAGTTATAAGAATAAAAACAAAGAATCGACTAGTAATATCCGATATATGAGGTATATTATCTATAAGCTCATAGTGGAGATAATGCTCCTCATGACAAAAGTAACAGACATACAATGCCATGAGTACGGTAGTCTTGCGTTCTGGAAAAAGCCATGAATAACGTATTCCAAGTACTTTATAAAAATGTTTGAAAAATAAAATCACTTAACAAATAAGAGTTGAGCAAGGAGTTGGGAACAATCCACGGTATTTATGTTACCTCCAAACACAATGTCCTACGTGCTTAAAACAAAAGATATTATGCACCTAATTAGCTATTGCACGCTAAATATAGTCACAGATTTCGACCGCGATAAAAGAAAGAATGAAATAGAGCCGACACTAACAATAGTAGCTGGACCTTGGGTACATTCCAGTATGTAACAATCGATGAGATATATCCTTAAACTATCTCATATTTACCCGACTACGCTATTAGTAGAGTAATGTTTTCGAGAGTACGTATGTATGTAGAATTGATTGACACGCTCTGCAGACTAAACGGCCCCGTGGGGGACTTGTGTTACGGGTACCAGACAACGGAAATATACTTAATACTCTATACCATACATATATTCAAGATTTTTATTGTATTATATATATATTTAATACAAACAAAACAGGAACATTAAAAAAATTGCTCCGTCGACGGGATTCGAACCCGCGACCCCCGGCTTAAGCTACCAACGCGCTTATTAACTGAGCCACAGAGATCGACAAATTTTAATATCTATTTAGTTTTAGTTTGAGCTCATTAAGTTAAATCTATTTAGTTATAGTTTAAGCTCATTAAAGATCAATAAATTTACCAGTGATTACGTAACGCGACCCATGAATCCTGACAAACTAATGTGTTTACGGCACTTAATATATTAATTTGTGGCTTCTGAGTAGTTTAAGTAATAAATACATTCAATTTACTTTACTACCATACTTGCTAGAGTCTACTACAGTATTCCTATAATATATTATACTTTATATTCATTAAAATATATTAAAACATGTTATAAAACAAGCTAAATATACAAAAACAGAAAACCCGACTGCAGGGACCATTGCAATTGGAACTACAATCGATGAATATTTATAGAATAGCTATTTAAAACCCTTCATTTTGATATCCTACTCGACCTAAGCGGGCCGAAAACATTTTTGAAACCTCACATTTGGACTTCAAAATTGATTTTTTTATGTACCCAGTGTCACTTTCACTATTAAGACAAATCTCACGATACTACATACGTAAAAATCTAATAATTCATTTAGGCTGCAGAGCGTGGCAAACAATTATACATACATAGTATATACATACACACTCTCGAAAAACATAACCCTCCTGGCGCGATCGGGTATACTCTTATAAAAATATTTTATGTCTTTACGGCTATAAAATTAAATTTATTATAAAACTTGGTAGACTTTTGTTTAATATTCACTTTTTAAATATTTATTCCTAAAGCTCACTGTTATATAGTCGTAAAAATTATTTTTATAGCTATCTAACGTGAATGACCTTACATAAAAGCTATAAAAGTATACCATTTAATTAATGACATATAAAATAGGAATACTACATGGTAAAAGGTTTGTAATTTTAGTTTAAATCTTGAAATATTGTAAAATTTTATGTCCTCGCAACCTTCAGATGTAGCAGAAAAGGTTATTTACATTCCCTATCTTAAATTGAAACGTTGAATTTTCCACCTTTTTAAACACGGGGATAGTGGATTACAAAAAACAATTCTGAAACGTAAAAACATTTACTACTTGTAAATTTTATGTCCTCGCAACCTTCAGATGTAGCAGAAAAGGTTATTTACATTCCCTATCTTAAATTGAAACGGTGAATTTTCCACCTTTTTTAACACGGGGATAGTGGATTACAAAAAACAATTCTGAAACGTAAAAACATTTACAAGTATTTTATGTTAGAATTTAGAAATTCCAATTTTCCTGTATGCAGTTTTTTATGGTTCGTTCTATCTGCACGCATGCTGCATCAATAACTCACGCATTATTATTATTCATAGCTTCTAATCTAGAATTGTAATAATTATATTAAATGTTATTTACGTTTACATTAAAGAGTTTCATATTAAGTAGATATTTAACTTAATAATTCAAATAACCAGTTTTGTAATGCAAGTGCCCTTTCAACTTGTAACCTATTAAAAATAACATTATGCAGTTACTGCAATTCTTCAAAAAGGTTATGTTTGTAGGTTCATCTCCTTTTTGCTATGAAATAATTAGATGTTCTTAATAAATCGTTCTTTGAAGAAAAAAATGCATGAAACGCCTATTTACGTGTTAAATAAAAGGAAAAGTTGTAGAAGGTTGCATGATTTTAATAAGATTTCACTGAAGCTCTGGGAAAGTACAATCGCAGAAGATGAGACAATTACAGATCGTTGATCTAAGTAATTTGGTCAGGTTATGTACTGACCGAGATATACATATATCTCGGTCGAGACGAGACGAGAACTGGCTCTCTTTCAATTTCCCTGTATAAGGAAATTGAAAGAGAGCCATTGGATAGTTTTCATCTAAGAAGTGTACTGTTCCTGAGCAAAAAAAAAACATTTTCCTCGCAACGTAATTACGGCTAACACAATGAATTATAATTAAACGCCGGTAACACACATGCAACCCTGATGTTGCGAGTGTCTATGGGCGGCGATAGTTGCTTTCCATCAGGTAACCCGTTTGCTCGTTTGCCCTTATTTTCATAAAAGAAAACGTGAAGACCTTAGAAAAAAGTACGATAAACAACTAAAATATTTATTCTAGATACTAAAAAAAAATGTTTACACTTCAGCAGCAACTCAGGGTACATAAGGATAAAGGAAAAATTAATGTACACATGAGTGTTTACTATATTATTATATAGCTAGTGTTTAAGTATCCATTAGGTGTTTTACCTGTGTCTACATGTAATGATAAGTACATACTGTTTTTCAAGGCTTAGCAGCTTGTCTTTAGGTCATAAACATTATATTCAAATAGGTATTTACTCAATTTTATATTTTGCAGACTTGAATTTCGCAACCATCACAAATATTTTGAGATTAATGAATAAGACTTTTACATTATTTTTTCTCTACAAAATATTGTTTTATATAGGTAAAATAAATCCAATAGTGAGGCAACAGACTGACAGACAAAACCTTATTTTTTGGCCGAAAGGGTTTACAAGTTGGTCGAAAGCGAATCTTCGACACTTCCAGTCCTTTTTTTGGTACGTTTTACGTAAAAACAATAACCAATTATGGGTTAAGTTGTGCAATTGTAAATGAATACTAAACGAACTTTGTGTCCAGTACCGTAACATTTGAAAAAAAAGTGTCGCAATCACAAAAAAATGGTAGTAAAATAATTATAGTATTTTCATTGAGTATTCACAGGCTTACTGAGCTTTTCAATAAAATTTCACATTCTTGATACGGATCGATAATATAATTAATGTAAGGGTAAAATTGTAGATGTTTTTTAGTTAAATATAATGGGTTATCCTATTCTTGCGCGTTTATCCTAAAAAGTCTAAGAACCAATGCATACAAATGGTTATTTAAGTTTTTTTAAAGCTACACGCAATACTCACAATTTTAATCATGTTGCACTTGGAGTATGTTCAGGGAACTATTCTAACATCCTACGTCGAGGTTCGCACGTGAGGATTGTACTAGCCTCTAATCAGTTGTCCCTTTTATAGAGACGCAGGTTTGTCAAGCAATTGCAAGCAGGGGGAGCCTGTAACGTCTGCAGCAACAGGGCCGGACTTTGCTATTGTTTTCACAAAAAAAAAAACAATGGAAACGATCAACATTTTAAAAACATTCGTACTAACTTACATTTTTGAAAATAAGCTTTTCGAGTGTTAAGATATGCAAATCAACTTTATACATAAAATATTTTTTTTATAAAAATATCCACGAAACAAAAAAGTCTCCAACGTTATGACTGTTGCCTATATAACGGCAACCTTAAGAACGTTGTACGTATCTGTCTCTCGTCTTGTGCCTGGCCCTGGGACATGAGTTTCTAATTCTAAAACTCTCAAGTCTTTCCTAAAAAATATGATAAAGGAAGAGACGATGTTAATGCATAGACTCAATAAAATGTTATAAACTGTAAGGAACAAAACCATAAAAAAACCTCGAAAATGAAAAAAAAAAAGTAAAAAAGTTATTGTCCCTTTTTATTGAAAGGGAACAAGGAGATTACTTTATTAAATGAGCTTATTCACATTAGGGAATTAAGTGTTCATTAGATGCATGTCCGATAATTACGAATTTTATTTACTTGGATAACTCCTGTAGAATTTGTCTCCAGAATTTTTATACAGGCCCCTGCCAAAACTTTTAGCCCATATTGTTATCGGAATATGGGCTAAAAGTTTTAGCAGGGGATATCGGTTTGTAAAAACGTAAGTTTTTTAAAAAAAAAGTTTTTGTTTTCATAAAAAACATGACAACTAAAGACTATTTTGGAACGCTTAGCGTTTGGAAGCAGCTGCGGGAATAAGTCAAGGGAACGCCCACTTTCGAAAGAGGACAGCTAGGGATGTATACGGAAAATCGATTTTCAATCAACAAATTATATTTTTCAAGGCTTAACTTCAAATACGTCCCTCTGTGCAACATTATCTCGTTCATGGTTACAGTAGAACTATCAACCAGCTCGTAAAACTAAGCCCAACACCTAAATGGTAAGTACGCTTTATGTCAAAGCAATTTCCAACTGAATAATGAAATTGACATACAAATACTATAATTCAAAATCACTTGACTATATGTCTGTTTACACGTATTAAGTAGATCAGTAGTTAACAAAATTCTAACTTAATAATATGGCTTAACTTGTCACTTGCTACTAAAATTTGTGTTTACATGCAGTTAATAACTTAAAATTAAGTTAAACTTTAGTAAAGCTACTTATCAACTTATACGTGTAAGCCAGACATAGTCTATACTCTAACAATTTAACAAGCTACTTTAACATTAGGAATTTACAGTAATGAATACTATTATTTGTCCAAAATAATTTTATTCAAATCAATTATTATGAAGCATTAACCCAATCGAATACGTTGGGACATGTTTCAACAAGAACTTAATTTTTCAATCGGGGCTGCATGAAGAATATGATACTTAAAATTTTTTATTTCTAAAATAATTATTTGTAGTAAATGCTTTAAAAATTATTGCAATGAATTTAAATTTCATTGCAATAAAAAAAATCGAATCCGCGGGCAATACAGGGTACGAAACAATTTAGTTTGGAGTCTTAACACTAAAACTACTAAATATTAACTATATTATTCTATACATTTATATTTTATACAAATAAATAAAAATGAAGTGTCTGTTTGTTACATTAAAAAAACATTTGCCATAGGAGAGCCAAAGGTACGAATGGGTCGGCTCGACCGGAGTGATACACGGCCTCACAGAAAACTGGCGTGAACGCGTTGTTCTGTGTCTCGTTCAGTGAGTGAGTTTACCGATGGTCCAACTTCCCTAATCCCCTATCCCTATTCCCATTCCCTCATAAAGATCGGCAACGCACTTGCGACTCGTCAGATGCTACGAGTGTCCAAAGACAAGACAAAGGCTTTCCATCAGGTAACGCATCTGCTTGCTTGCCCCCATATGTCATAAAAAAACATTTCTTTCTACTTGTATTCGCGCAATGGCTAAAAGTCGAAACGGCCAAACCGATTTGGCTGAAAATTGGTAGGGAAATAGCTAAGAACTACGAAAAGGACATGAAATACTTTTTATCCCGTTTTCGTCGTTTCCGTGTGACGCGACATAACCGTGGGGCACAGTTAGTTTTTTATGAAATTAAGCAGAAAATGTTTTGATTCCCAATAATCAACTGATTATAGATTAATCCATAATCAAAGTAAATTTAAGGAAGTTACAAGTAATATCTACTTCCTTTATTAAAAATAGTAATTAATCATCGTTTTGAAATTAAAATTTTATTTTTCAATTAACTACCTGTATGTTTGCATTTAAATTAATATGTAAATAGTAAATATCAACATTCCACATTACCGCAGGACTTCTTGAAACATATGACAACCAATATATGCGCAATATGTACATATTACACACAGAGACATCCATAACAGGGTATGCACATTATTGCTTATTCAAAATAACTTGGCATAGAAACCATACTAATATTATAAAAGCAAAAGTGTTCTTTTCATCCCAGAAAAATGAACTATAATAATTATAGTAATATCTATGGACGCCTCACACACGTCAGTCTGGCCCCGTGTTAAGTACCCAAGGGACTTGTGTTATGGGGACCAGACAACGGAAATATATTTAATACTTTTATACTATACACATATTTAATTTAAGATTTGTATTATAATATGATACACATATTTAATACGCATCCAAGACCCAGGAACATTGAAAAACTTTTTTGTTCCGTCGGCGGTATTTGAATCCGCGACTCCCGGCTTAAGTAAAGCACTTACCAACTGAGCTACAGAGATCGTCAACTACTTACTGTGTGTAATGTATAAATAAACCGAGAGCTGGTAGCAATTTTTGAGTAGGTATTTGAGGTAAGCTCACACCTTGTCATGTATCTCTCCTGTTACACCCCAATGCGTTATATACGGAATATATTGAGGGATGAAAAACACGGGATTAATACTATTCTCTAGCTAAACGTAATAACATCGAAGAGTTCGTAAAATTTGACAACATTGTTGATCGATTTCAAAAATATTGAACAATAAAATGTATCGTTCAATGTTATTGTAGGTCTAGGAACTGCCTAACCCAGTAGCGTTATAACATAGTAACAGAGCTGACAACAATATGCAACGGGGTTTTATTCTCGGACGGACAAACAAACTCTTAGCCTTATATTATTTACATAGATTCAAATGTCATAACGCCGAGTTTTTAGCAACTTTCATTGGAATATTCAGTACGTCTAAGAGTCAAATAAAACAGCTAGTAAATATTAAAATAAAATAATATTATTAAAGCAGAAAAAAGAAAACAAAGACGTTCACTTCTTATAAATTAATGCTAATAAGTGATCTATTTACATGTTGTTAGAATACCTGTGAGTAAATGTTAGGTATTTATTTAAAACACTTGTCAATTAATTAAACAATATAACGAGTGTTAGTTTATATCATTTATAGTAAACAATAATAATAATGCTTCAGCACGAATGGGTCGACTCAACTGGAGTGATACCACGGCCTCACAGAAAGCTGACGTGAAACGGCGTTGTGCTGTGTTTCGTTCAGTCAGTGAGTTTACTGGTGGCCCGATTTCCTAATCCCTATTCCCATTCCCTATTCCCTCCTAGAAGCCGGCAACGCACTTGCGACTCTTCGGATATCGTGAGTGTCCATGAGCGACCATCAGGTAACCCGTCTGCTCGCTTGCCCTCTAAATATCATAAAAAATAGGCTGCTAACAAGATTCAATTTTATACATCCATATTTTCATACTTACTATACTATATTAAATTTAAATAAATTTAAATATCATTAAAAAAATGTAGTTTCTTCATACTTATATTAATTCGAAGTGTGTCTGTCTGTCTGCCCTCTTCACGCACTAACCGCTGAACCAATTTTACTTTGAAATTTAATATGGGTAGAAGATATTATATGATACTATTTATAATAGCAAATTATGGTTTACTCACGCTAAACGAATATTGGCGCTGCTGAAAAACTGAAGTCATTAAGAAATTAGATTATTAGCATTTTAGAACTATATAATGTATTTTATATATTTCTAAAAAGCGGGCCCCTAAAATTCTCTTGAAGATTTGAAAAAATGACATTTTTTTGGGAAGGATATACTTAAGGATTTTTAAGGATTTTTTTAAGAAAAATGTTTTAAAAAGTTATACATGTATAGAAATATATCACTTTACGTTATGCATACTGCTTACACTTTCTATGACTACTTACTTGATACTGAAACTCCGTCACATTTGTTACATCATCTGAAGATGGCTATCGGGTTATTTTAATAGGCCAAAATTTAAACAATAAACCTATTAGGCATAAGGTATTGTTACTGAACACAAAAGGTAATTGTGCTAGGCGTCTATGCGAATTTTACTTAGAAGCCAGAGGTCACCTGTATGTGGGTAAGGGCTTCATCAGTTA
>JAOTAV010045065.1:0-17248 GCA_026546445.1 Cyclargus thomasi
ATTTACCGATTTTAACCACCGAAAACAAATTTAATTCCCGGAGCGTACGCCAGACGATGTTAACCGTACCGAGGCCGTGGGGGGAGGAGGACTGTGCAATACCAATATTATTTTAAAATATGCTTTTATCTTACATATGTTTTAGTAAATAAAACGCTACGCACGTTTACAATATTTTGACACGACACGATAATCATACACAAAATATTGTTGACGACTGTATTTTTCTTTAATTTTATGGCCTGGTAACAAGACTATTGTGCCAAATCGAAGTCTCTGGTAAATTTAAAAATAGATTATTGTTTTTTATGGCTTCTCTACACGATGAATTTAAATATTTATGGTCGAATTCAACCACAGGATGACCTCTAGTTTTTTTGACATATTCCGACCAAATTTCAGCAAAAAAAAGTCAACTGGCTCTGTTTCGATTTCCCCCATTATAAATCGAAAATGTTGATATTGACGCAGGCGAGTTCAAGGGCATACGAAACCCGCAAATAAATGATTCCACATTTTATTTCAAGTTAAAAGCTTTTAGTCTGAAAGAGCATTTTGTTTAGATGTTCAATGATGCTAAAAACCCAATAAATTTTTTCACGATCGACTTTCAACCACCGTTAAAAAGTTTAAAAAAATTCTGTCTAGACCACTTAAAATGTTATTTTAAAATTAACATTTTATAAGACATTTTGCAGACGACGTTACGACCAATAAAGCGTTAATGTCCACAGTAATTACGAAAGACATTGAGATTTCTAACCAGTCACTCATAATATTATTTTCGATACCAACAATTTAAAGTAAGTAACTCAAAAGCTTTTAAGTCCTTTGCTTATAAAATAAAAAAAACTTAGAATCTCTTCCGAACTTATCAAAGTTGAATTAAAAAAATTATTTTTTTTATATCAGTAGCTACGACTACGTCCGCCTGAAACCTTATAAATTATCCCGTTTAATTTTTTTTTAATTACTACTCGACTTCTATTGGTCGTAGCGTGATATTGTAATATAGACTTTATAGCCTTTCCGATAAATAGACTAACACAAAAATAATTTTTCAATTCTGTCCTTGTCAAGTAGTTCCTAAGATTAGCGCGTTCAAACAAACTCTTCAGCTATATTTTTTGGTATAGATTTGAAAAGATTTTTTGTATTTTCAAGCTATGAGAAAACCCTTTCAATAAAAAGAATATAAAACTAAATTTTATCAAGATTTGTTTTAAATTATTCAAATATAATTATTAAAATATAATTTTGTAAGTTTTCTTCTTTGAAAAGTGTTAACAAAATGTACAAAAAAAGGCATTAAAATTAATAAAACTTGGATCATTAAATAAAAGCAACATTACACTTTTATTGCGTGAACGATTTTAATACGTTACCTTTTAGAACCCTTGGTATATTCTCCTTTTAAAATCCCTTACATAAATAAGCCTTGATCCCATAAAGTCTTTTATCATGTTTCCCAATTTTTGACTACAAAGAGCCACGTTGTTATTGTCAAATTATTCCCAGTTTTTATTAAGCCTCCGCACATGTAATAAAAGGAAATGGTCGTCTTTGTGCCCACGTAAAATATGTGTTGAACATAGCTCATCCTACTTTCATATTGTTTTAATGAAACGAGTAGCAACATTGTCCAGGAGAAACGAAATCTTCGACTAGAACCGACCGACCATGGGTCTGGCACAGAAAGTTACTGAAGCAATGATAATTTTGGTACCGAGTCTTCGTTTGTTAATTATGTTTATGTCTCATTGACTGACGAAAGAGTTTTTTTTCGAAAAAATTCTGCATATGAATAGCCCCAAGCTATCTTTAAAATGTCATCATTTTTGATCTAGCGACCGATGTTACCGCTGTAGTGTAGCAAAGAGAAAAAGTTCATAATAGTCGAGGAGTCGACAGGAGATTTTTGGATTTACTCGAGCGCGTGAGATTAAGCTTGTGCACGTTTACTACGAGTCTCTGGTTATCATAATATAAAAATCCGATTTCTAAGTTAGTTTGGTACTTAAAACGTTATTATTAAGAACTGAAATATCTTCGAAACCGTTAGATTAAGATAGGGGATGTTAAAAATACACCAAAGAACATTTACATATATAGCACTGATGATGTAAATGTAAGGTAAGCTTGTAATAACATAGAACAACAAAGCTTCATATTTTCGTAACCAAACTTCCCAGATACTTAATGTCACATTCAAATAAATGCTAAGGCTCTGCACAATCGTCCAATAATTGTTCGATATAAAGAATTTTTTCAAAGTAATTCCTTTTGTATAAACTTAAAATCGCTATTACGTCTTATCCCACCGCTAAAATAAAAAAAAACTCTTATTATTTTTTCAACTTTTGAAATTTTTGAAATACTTGTGTATGTAACCATTGAATATTAAAAAATGCATTCAAACAGCGATAGTGTTTTTATTTTTTTAATTATTTCAATGTTTATTTAATTGTCTGCTGTTTACGATTATTACCTATGATTTTTTATATGATGGGAGGTTTGAGGTTAATTATCAAAAAATATTTAATTTTAGTTTAGTAACAAATTAGAGTCCATGAATACTGTTGATGATAAAACCAATATAATAGAATTATTAAAAATGAACATAAAAGGGGATCTCTAAATTTATGACGCACTAAAAGCCTTTGTTAAAATAACAATCTCAGAATAATGATGTAATCAAATCACTCGCCCAAAAAGATTGCTGTATATGCTCATATAAAATTCGCTCATAACATGAAATAGTTAAATATGTTTTCTGTTTTCATGAGACTAAATCTCCTTTGAAGCCTAGACCTAAGTATATTTGGGTTAGACAAAATAAATAAGATCTATACGACGCTTCAACGAAATCGTATTATAAGAAAGTAAAAACATACTTTTTGTACAAAGGAACAGATACGTAAGGTGTGGTGATTTTATTTGAAAGCGGGTACATTTTTACACTGAAAATTTTAAGGGCCTATTTCACCGCTTACAGATAGTCTATTCATAACTGTATTAATTGACAGACGTTGTATAGAGAATATGTCAAAAAAGTTGTGCTTGACCTAACAGAAACTTTATCAGTAAGGGTTAGAGATGGACGATGGGTAAATCCTCAGTCGTGGATAAATACCCACGACTGAGGAAAGAGTCCTTTCCGAAAAAAAATCCTGCATATGAATAGCAACCAGCTGTCTTCAAAATATCATATAAATACCCAATTTACCCATCTCTACCGCTTACTGTATATATATATATATATATACCCCCAGTATTGAACGGGTAAATTGGTTGTTCACCGGATAAATCAGTAAAAATCTTCATGACTTTTAAACAAATATTTTTTTCCAAGTCCAGATTACTTTATTTACTTTTATTTGTGTAAATTTATAATATCAATTTATTTTATTACCTACTATTATATAACCCAAAATTTTGGGTAGATATGCATATTTACCGGGTACGTGAGTGTAAATACCTGGGTAAATGCTCATCCCTAGTAAGCGGTAAAACAGGCCCTAAAATTACTAGCGTACCCGACTGGCGTTGTTTTCTATAGAATTGCTAAATCTGGCTAATTTTAAATCGAATGCCTTTTTTCGTCGACTATCCTTCAACGCTTTGATATGTCTGTGTGTAAAGATTTTACCAGCTTTTATATCTCATTTTATTATATCGGGTGTAGACCTAAGGTGACACGTGAGTTAAGACAAAAACGTATTTTGTCTTAAGAGTGACAGGGTGCTAAAAGCTAGGGAACTCATAGGTGGCAGGTACGAACCATCTAGGTGCTAAAAGATTTATTATCACACACTGAAATAGATAAACATATATAATATGTTATCTTGGAAATAATATAATTACCTTCATCTTTGAATACACACCGACTTAACAAAATAGATGAGGAGCAGTGTAAATTCATACAACTTGCAGCCATCTCAGGGGAGCAAAAACTCTATTACAATGGACAATCTGGACCCGACAGCTTTATTAAATAAAATGTTACTGAAGTTCTGAGTATTACCCATGTGTATTCAGTGTGACTATTCCACATTATTCTTACAAAGTAATGAGCGCGAGACGTAATAAGTCATCTATAATCCATTTGCCGTAGATTGGCATAGACTTAAGGCTTATACATGCATATACGTAGGCTAAAGAGGGGTAAAAAATAGGTATTTGTAATATCTATAGCTGTCTCTAACCACAAGCCGGGGAGGCCACAGAAAGCGAAAGTGACAACTGCATCTTGGATTGAAAAAACCCTTTACTAAAACAGGAAATTAACGATTAGTTTTTCCCTGATTCCTTCTCCAAAACTTTAGTGATTTAAATATTTTTTTTCATACAAAATGAAAGAAAGGCTTAAGCTATATTTTTCTTGTTCCTTTTTTTATATTATAACCTAGTCAAATTTGTTTTATGGATGATTGAATGCAGCGAAAAATCAAATACAAATACAAATATTTAATTGACTAAAACATTTTTACAACTTTTTAAATTAACGGTCCCCCAAACTCGGCAAATCTGGTAATTTTTTTTAGGTTTTTGAACGTTTATATCTCTTTAATAATTAAATTATAAAAAAAAATTGTATGGAAAAACTGCTCTAGTGTCCCTTTTAAGTATTTCGTATTTTTAGCTGAAGGTACCCACCCTTGAGGTACGTCTTACGACAAAAATTATCTGACCGTTCCTTAGGTACGCCACCAAATATTCCCAAACGTTATACAATTAATATTATCATGAGGTGTGAAGTCATCTAACTTTCAGATGTCCCTGGTGTCGGAGAACTCCATCACAATTGACAATTTGGACCCGACGGCTTCCGGCCTGTACTGGTGTGAGGTGTCTCTGGAGACACCAATCTTCACAGCCGCGTCGCCGCCTCACCAGCTCACTGTTGTGTGTAAGTGTTTATGTAAGAGGAGGTTTGTTAATGTGTGGAATGTTAGAAATTTGAAACGTTTGTATTTTATATTATATATTAGGTATACAAACTTCCTAGTTTTTGTATATTATGTTCGTCTGTGTAAAACACACACACTTAAAATGACGAAATGTACCACATTTTAAACGTGTGTGTATGCTTTTTTAATGATACTTAGGGAGCAAGCGAGTAGATGGACTACCTGATAAAAAGCAACTGCCGTCGCTAAAGAGACGCAGCAGAAGGCGTTGCCGGCCTTTTTATGAGGGAATACTGAATAGGGATAGGGAATTAGGGAACTTGGATACCACCGGTAAACTCACTAACTAAACGGAACACATCACAATGCCGTTTCACGCCAGTTTTCTGTAAAACCGTGGTACTCCGCGGCACTTCGGTCGTGCCGGCCCGTTGGTATAGATACCTTTCAATGTTTATATATTATATATAGTATACCTTTCAATGTTTATATATTATATATAGTATACCTTTCAATGTTTAAAATCTTTAGAATTACACATCCAATTGAAGTTGTCCTTTGTTATTCGAGGTATTGTCTTGTATTGCTTAAATTAGGAAATACTTAAGTAATATCAAAATAAGTTTAGTATTTTGTAAAAAAGAATGTTTTGTAGCTAAACTTTTTGACAACCAATCTTTAAGTCAGTTTGATTTTTTAACAAAAATCAATATTAATTTTTTCATTTCTTTTATTTTAAAATACTCGATTAAACCAAAGAAACAAAGTGGTAATGTCACAAAATCAATGGAAGGCAAAAATTTAACAATGTTAACAATGTTCTCTTTATTTTTAATTTTTGTAAATAAATAATTTCACCCCTAATATAAATTATTACGGCCTTAATGAACTTTGGTAAATAAATCTTTTTCGTCATTCATTCATTTCCGTCATTAAAACATCCAGCTGGTAAATATCGCAGCAATAATATTTTATTCATGGAATATTATGAATGAAATTATTGAGTCTTGGTTATTTTTAGTTTGCTGGTAGTGAATAAATGAAGTCGTCATTAAGCTGAATGCTAACTGTCGGAGAACTTAATATTTTACATTTAATTTAATGAATTTATTTTTCATTGAAATAATGTATCTGGGCATTTTAAATAGAAAGTGGGCTTAATACTAATATAAGTAACCAATTGTCGCCCACGGAAACTTTACAACAACATATTGATATAGTAAATTGTCTGGTGAATTTGTGATATTCCTAAATTTTTCCTAAAAATTCGTATTTTTCCACAATTTTTTAATTCCACAGGAACGAACGCAAGCAAAAGCTTATAATTACAATTTAGGTTACAGCCTCTAAAGTTTTGAAACAATATTTTTTTAAAGATGTAGAAATAAAAGACAGTATATTGTGAAATTTGTATTAATGTGTAAATTATTGTGTTCTATATCAGTGGCTAAATATTGGGATGTGGGTCATTTCACTTCTAGACATACACATGGATAGCAAAATAATCCAATTTTAATTGATAATAATAAATAAAATTTAAATCTTTTTTATTTTGGTAGCAAGGTTTCTATTCTATCGGACAAAATTATTGGCCGCGAAGTTTACTGATTTTTTTATGATTTTAAGGACCTTAGATGGAGTCGAAGAAAAATTTACACCTCCGTCACGAAATCTCACATTTTATTGTACCGAATATTACTTGTCAAATTACTTTGTACTTTTATAAAACATTAATTACCTAAATTGGCTTTTACAATATAAATTATTATATATATAATATACAGTTTTATTCGTTTTCTTATACAACTCTGTCATATTTTTTGCTAAAATAAAGCACACTTTTGCTCCAAATATTTTTTAATTATAATTTCATAATAAACAAATTTGACAGAGAGAAACAATATCAATGCAACTTTTATTAGGTAAGAGATAATCATATATGTCCTATTAGGTAAGAGTAGACAAGAAAAATAACAAGAACTATGATATTTTTAACCAATAATTACTTGCGTGACGAAGCGAAAGCCGAATAAACACACGCACCGCCATTTGATTTAAGAGGGAAAATAGCACAAAAAGAGAAAGATGAGTAAACCTCCAATAGCAGGCCATAAAGGTCAAGGCTCTGTTACGTGGATTTACAACTTGATCGCGTACTTTTTATCATAAAATTGTCCTGTGCATGTGCTAATTAATTTTACACAATAAATATATGCATCATAAAGTCCACGTCGAAAAGCGATTACGAAAAAATACTGGAATTTTCTTTTCATTGATTCGTGGAGACAACTTTTTGTAGGCTTAACAGCAAAACGACCCATGTGAAGGCATTGTTGCTTAATATTCCATTTGTTACAGATTCCCAAAAGCACCCGCCCATCATAACGTTTGGGAAACCAGACGTGGTGGTCGGTGGTTTACTGCGAGCTAATTGCACTAGCGCACCAGCTGCGCCCGCGCCGAGACTGACTTGGTACATTGATAACGAAAAGGTGAATATTAAATGCTCTCTGCTGGGAAGGATGACTGCCTATCGCAGCGTTGCTTTTTTTTTTTGTATTATCTACCTTCGGAGACTACGAACTCGCTATTTTACCTATGACTTGTATGTTTCTGTCTTTAGTAGCCATTTTAGTGTTCCGTTCTTTTATATGATCAGTTGACGCCTCTAAGGACATTTTGATAAAACTGGCTACAGCGTCACCATCACTATCAGTACGCAGCGTTGCTTTAGTAAATACAGTAATAAGCAGTCCGCGTGACCCGTCGCGGACACATGCTTAACGCAGTAAAAACTCTTATCATTGTACAATCAGGGAAGTTGAAACTGAACCAAATTGCGAATATAAATAAGTTGGTCGAATCAACCCAGACGACAGATGACGACTTTCATCTGTTTCAATTTTAAAGTATATACAATGAGATTGAATGAGAGACTAAAACGTAGTTGGCCCTAGTATTTATTTAGGGGCAAGCGAGCAGACGGGCTGCCTGATGAAAAACAACTGCTGTCGCCCATGGATACTCGTGATATCCGAAGAGTCGCGAGTGCGTTGCCGGCCTTTATAAGGGAAGTAATGAATGGGAATAGGGATAGGGGATTAGGAAAGTTGGGCCACCGGTAAACTCATTCACTGAACGTAACACAGCACAACGCCGTTTCACGCCAGCTTTATAACTCCGGTCGAGGTGGCCCATTCGTGCCGAAGCATGTCTCTCTCACGGCAATGAGCATCCGTATTATGTACTTGAGATCGGAAAACGTCTCATTTGTACACGCCTCTATCGTGGTTTTGAACCTGCACCCTCTCGAGTGCGAACTAAAAGACCACTAAGCCACGGACGCTCTCACCTACATTTGTTTGTTTAGAAAAACTTTTTCTACTTGCTGGATTTTGATCCCATAGCATTACGTACTTTTGCTGTAAGCCGTAACAAAATTATGAATCACATAATGGAATAGAGTATTTTTTTTAGTTTACTACAAAATTTAACATTAGTGTAGTAATGATTTCTAATGCACAATGTCAAAAATATTTTTGTTATCTTCCCTCACAGGTTCCCGACGAATCGATCAAATACTTCTCCTACCGTGTATCCAGTTCGACCAGAATCAAAGGCGGTGGAGGATATCGTCACAGAAAATACCATCGATACATCGCACCGGAGTTCAACTATACGGCTAAGTACTGGGCGTTAGTCAGCGAGACGACCACACCGTCGACTACAAATCTAAGTAAAAACAACAAGTGCACACTGAAAGATGGACAGTCCGAAGAAATGGCAAAGGTCAGGTTATACTACTACTTCCTATTCCTATTTTTACTACTACTTCCTACTATTTTTACTAATACTTCCTACTATTTTTACTAATACTTCCTACTATTTTTACTAATATTTCCTACTGTTTTTACTAATACTTCCTACTATTTGTACTTATACTTCCTACTTTTTTTACTACTACTTCCTATTCCTATTTTTAATACTACTTCCTACTATTTTTACTAATACTTTCTACTATTTTTACTAATACTTCCTACTATTTTTACTAATACTTCCTACTATTTTTACTAATACTTCCTACTATTTGTACTAATACTTCCTACTTTTTTTACTACTACTTCCTATTCCTATTTTACTAATACTTCCTATTCCTATTTTTACTAATACTTTTTTATGATATTTAGGGGGCAAGCGAGCAGACGGTTCACCTGATGGAAAGCAACTGCCGTCGCCCAACACTCGCGACATTCGAAGAGTCGCAAGTGCTTAGCCGGCCTCTATAAGGGGATAGGGATAGGCGGTTAGGGAAGTTGGGCCACCGGTAAACTCACTCACTTAAAGAAACACAGCACAACGCCGTTTCACGTCAGTTTTCTGTGAGGCCGTTGTATCATCCCGGTCGAGCCCATTCGCGCCGAAGCATGGCTCTCCCACGTCAAAAACCTCCAACTCCTCAAAGGGATTTCGTAGTTGGTTACCGTCGTGATACAGGCGAAATAAAAGATGCAGTGGTGGGAATATGTGACCTTCCACATATTACTCTCTCCAAGCCTTACCTGAGAAAAAAAGTGTCTACGAAACTGACAGACAGACATTACAAATCTATAACGGTTCCGTTTTTGCCTTTTGGCTCCGGAAACCCTTAAAATAATTTAATAAATCATACATATACATTTTAATACCAATATTTATTTTGACACCAAGAATGTCAAAAAAAAATAAATCTATTTTGAAACGCTCAATTTTAAACACAAAACCTCTTGCATTTTGAGCCTTTTAGCCCTTTGTTCTCAGGCTTAACGTACACTATCGCTCATTATAAGCTTCATAAATTATGTTTTATTGTTCGCATAAATATGGTGGTTACGTCTCTAATTAATAAGCTTTATAAACAATTTTAAACTATTATTATGAATGCGAAAGTGTGTTCGTTTGCTTATTAGTCCTTTCTTCACGCTGTAACGAAGCAACCAATTGACTTAATTTGCATAGATTTAGCCGAACGGAGACCTACATAGGCTACTTAAGATCATGGAAAAACGTCTGCGTGTTTACTTACGAGTTTTACAAAAAAAATATTTTTATATATTTTTACGCGTTCTCCAAATTACACACGAACGAATCTATCGGCAAAAGCTATATTGGATCAAAACCAGTTTGCGCAAAACTATAGTACCAAACCAACACAGTGTTTGGTATGCATATCATTACCATCCCTTGGAAAGTTGGCCTGATTTGGAATTTGCTAGATCTCTATTTGTGTTTGCACAAAAACTAATTCAGACAACACACGTAGACAGCATTTCAATTATGCAGTCCCTTCCCGTAATGGCCCCTCTTAATTATTCCCAAGGGATAAAATTCCCTGCATTAAGGTGGTTTCGAGGTATTTTCCAACTTTCCATTAAATTTATTTCTATTTAAATAAAGCGGAGGGGACTTGCTTTTATGTCTACGACATTGTGTAATGTCTTTGTAAAGAATAAATTGAATGCATATTGCATAGTACCTCTAATATACTTTTAAAATAACGTTTTATAGGATATTTCAAATTGAAAAACAATACCTAAAGAGTTCAACTCTGATATGCGCAAAATTAATATAGCGTGGGCATCATAATTTTTTCAAATGGTGTCCTTTGCCGTTTCCAGGACTTTCAAATATCTGATTACTATCCTAGCTTTTACCTTCGCTGCTTTATTTCACAAAAGGTTTTATTCGAAATCAAAAGTATCCTACATTTATCAAAGTCGGTTAATACCAAATGATGTACCAACTTTTATCAGAACCCATTAAGTAGTTTTAGCGTGATTGACAGCAAACCAAACTTTCACATTTATAATATCAATAGAATAGGATAACAGGATTTCATTAAATTGGTATAACATTTTAACACAGTACCTTTCCTCGTACTCACAGCTGTACAAAAGGGAATAAAATAGGGAATGAAACTTTATGTGGAAAATATACTTTTTGATGCGAGCAAAGCCTGGGGAAAAGCTATTTATCTACATTATTATTGCTACCGTTTTTTCAATATCAGATAACAAATCTAGACATATTTAAATTGATATGCTAAAGATCAAAATATTATAGTATTTCCGTAAACTTTATTACTAAAATTAACTGAGAATAGGAATATTTCTTACTAATTGATAACCGCAACTTTTTTGCGCGTATAATTTGTATATCATAGGAACCGTACATTTCACCGGAATAAAAAGCCTAGAATTAATAGCTATTAAATAAAAAAGATTGATTCGAATCCGTTCTGTAGTTCCGAAGATTAGCGCGTACAAACAGATAAACAGACAACTTTTTTGTCGATTTGAGTTCTATTACTATTCCTAAGCCCCCACATTGATTAGTTTGTAAAAATATTAATTGCACAGACACGTTGAGAATTTTACTGTTTTATTATGTGCATAGATGGAATATGGGTGTGAATAGTGATACTGATGATAACTCAATTCAACAGATACGCAACAGGCCGCGGGAGCCTCTCCCGCCTCCTATCTCCCTGTGGGTGTCCATAGCGGAGCTGCGCACCCCCGCACACGGCCGTCTGCAGCTGACGTGCACTGCCACCATCCCCGATGAGGTCGGCCCGGGGGAGCGGTTCGCGGACGTCAAAAAGCAGACCGTTACAGGTGAGAATGTAGGATTTACTAAATAAAGTAATACTCAGCGCTCATTGGTATTAATTAAATAATGATAAAGGAGAATATGCTCCAGAATGTCGTGCGTTGACACGCGCCACATTTGCATAGTAGAAAGTACTCATATAATTATAATAGCATTATACAGCTGAATACACTTCCTATCCTGACTGTAATCGAACAAATTCGCGCATCTATTCGCTTTACGTGAAGATTTACCTAATTTAGAATCGTAAAGGACACCAATAGACTTCACGACTGAATTCCACACGTTATATACATATATAACTACCTAGATTTCGGAATAAAACAAGGAAACTAAAAAACTATATTCAATAGAAAAGTACACGAATAAAGTTTTTTTTTAAATCACGATCTCTCCATCAAGAAGTATTTACCAGCCATAAATAGTAACGCCCGTAGCTAGTTGCAAAGAGGAAGCAACTACTGAATAACTAATGCTTTATTTCGCAGTTGCCGTGAATGAGCTTAGTTTAAAAAGGCCACGTACGGAGACAAGTTACGCGAACGCAACCTCTACGACTCCACAGCTGCACCCGGTATTGTTTATTGGTTGCGGATTTCTTCTGCACGAGCTTCGGATACCATAAATTGTGTTCGTTTCATTTTTTCTTCAAGTTTCGACAGGAAAACAAACCATAATTTTTAATTACCAAGACATGACACGAAGTTGACTTGCGTATCGAAAGATTTGCATGATTAAAAAATGAAACGACCACGACTAATGCTGCCGTCGTCGTTGATCCAATTTGGTTGTGCGTTGGATGGCGACCCATCAATGTGGCACAAAATATTTTCTATAACATTAGTAAATTATTAATTCTGTCAGTTGCAATTGACAGTTTTGGTAACTGCAGAATGATTATGTCAGTTGTTAGTTTTTGTTAATTGTAGGCTGATTCTGTAATGTTTCATTGATCGTTATAGTAACTTCCGGTAACTGCAGATTTATTCTGTGAGGCGCCATTTTTAATATTTAGTAATTACAAATTGATTCCATCAGTTGCCATGAATAGTTTCACTAACGATGGATTGATTCTGTCAGTTACCTTTGACAGATTCAAACTCGTATTTACTTCTTAGAAGATCATGTATTAAAAATACGTAATCGATTGTATTGTTGGTTCTTGGTGGAAATTCATGTTCGACATTAATAAAAAATACACGACCGGTTTCAAAATACACCTGAAGACGATGTATTTCAAAACCGGTCGTGTATTGTTCATAAAATTGTTATAAATTATAAATAACACTAAACATAGTGGAAACAGTGCAAGTAACAAGTGAGTTTTATTAATGTTGATCGTGTAGTTCATCTAAATAAGATTTTACTTATACATTCCTTTCCTTGCGATCATTTACTACATTACGCATCAGTCCAATTACATTTTAAGATATATTTAATAAGCAATCACGATCTCTGTACGTATAATGAAACCTTGATTTCTTTTTACAACAGGCTATATTGTTATTGTGAAGAGTTTTTATATTATTTTCATAATATGCTTAAGCTGTACACGTATATAATTGTACCTTAACTCATTCCATATATTTTCAAATATTCCTAGCATTTATGATATATAAAATGTTGATACTACAGAGTTTAAAGTTGTTTTACACCAAAATGTTTATTGATCTTAAACTGAGCTTAATTGAACCTACTTCAAGTTTAGTAGGAAATCGTTTGAAACTTTCTAATTATCTAAGTATTATTTACGATCTAGTAAACTGAAAATAGATCGAACGATACAAACTTTTCTAATTTCAATTTCAAAGTTTCTATAATTATACTTGACCTACATGCTGTTTCAATAAAATCATATAAAGCTACATTCTCGTGACACACGAACCGTGTCCGACCCAATGGAAGTTTGTTTGGCATGGGATCTGACACATGGTACAAGTGTTCCCTTATATTTCAACCCTTTATCGGATTGGGTCAGGTTATATACAGTCAAACCTTATGCCGTATTTCATACTCTATATCCCACATACTATACAATTTAATTTTTTGTTCACATAATATATTTAATCATTGCAATCAAAATTTTCCTTCATTGCATTTTTGACGTGATTTCATGTATATTTTTTTTCAGAGGTTACATAAATTAAGTTAGAATTGAAATAAGCGAAAACGTTCCATTTCCATCAGATAAGTTTTTGAATACAAATTCCAAGAAATTATGGAACGACAGCTCCATTACAATTTTGTGTATAAAATTATTACACCCAATCTAATAATAGCTACTTTGTAATATGATGCTCCGAAATCAGTTTTTAGGTCACTGATTATAACCAAATATTCATTGTATCATATTAGATACCGTATTTTGCGAATATAATTTTGGTTTACCGGACGTTGAGTATTGTAATTAAACTTTGATAGATTTATAACGATGTTCATTTCAATAAATGCATTCTGCTAGCAATAACCGGTATATTCCACTCCAGTAATATAATCCAGCGTTGAATTACTATTGGAATAAAGTACGCCGTACAAATGAAAGCGTATTTTATTAAGAAACGCGGCCCGTTTCTATGAAGATGTCTTGCTTAGTTCTTTATATATTCTGATAGGAGTATTTTGATGCACTGTTTGTAGAATCCGCTTACATATTTCTATCATTGCATTACTGGACTGGCAGTCACAAAAAATATATATGATGATTAATGATGGTATAAACTGCTGTAGAAAATAAAAAAAATGGTAAAATTTGATTTTCATTTATAAAATACATGTTGTTGTGATATAGAAATTCAATGCAGAAACAACATAACTCCAGAATATTTTATAGTTATATAATACTATCGTAACTTTTGTAACATTTAAGTTTTATTTATTTTGAAATGTGCTATTTTCAAAATATGATTGCTTCTCTATATTTACTAACTAATATACTAAGAATATTTTTATCCTACCAATGTTTCAGATTTCAGTATATTCTAAATATTTATTATGTCTGATACAGACTAAATTTTATTTTTATATATAAATAACTTTCCCGAATCTTATTTATTACCCAAATTGAATAGAAAAATTTTATTTACACCTCTAGCAAAATATACAATTACATGAAAATTTGCTATCGTACCACGCTTTGAATGTTGTCCTACTAGACGTTAATTCGTAACCTCTTACTAATAAAAATATAATCCTTAGATGTAGGTTACACGGTCAATTTGCCATCAGTTTGATCAGGAATGATGGGAGAGTGATCTTAACCGAAAGATTGACGAACATTTTTTGGGTTGCAGCCAAAATGCCAAACCGGTACAACCCTTAAAGACGTCATGTCTGTCTTTCAACATAGTTATAATTCCATAACATTCATAAATCGAAGACGCTGTATAAATATTTTTTTATTAGTAGGGGGGAAAATGTGTAAAGGTTTATTCAGTAATAAATAGCTGGAATACAAGACACAATGGGCTGCAAACAATATCGGCTAAGGTCGTTACAAATCGCCTCCATTGTGAAGGTTACCGTCGAAACCGGACATACAAAGGACCGAAACGACGTGATAGAGTGAGACAGCTATAGTAGTAAATGATACATCTGTTTCATATTCGAAAACTTTTAAAAATCATCCATTACCCTTGAGCTTACGAGTGCCACACGTCTTTCGCATCTTTTGTAGTTACATTTCCAAGTGTGATAGTTATAATGATTAATTATTGTTGTATAAGCGAAAATATTTTGGATATTACTAGTGTTACGCTGTAAAATCAAATATATACTAATGTAATTTGCCAACACACTATTGATTTCACCTCCCGAGCTTCGACAAAGACGCGGCGCATTTCTTTCGCAAAACTGAACATAATTTTTCTTAAAGGCACACTACTTTTATAATAGTTTCCTTGGAGTGCTAGTGCCTATCGCTATGAACTCATAATATAATGTTTGTGCGCGCACTTGAGCACGGCACTTTTTATAGACATGGTGAGAAATAAATTAGTACTTTAAAAACATGCTTTTATAGTTGTCCGTTAAAGTCAAATCTATTTTGGGGTTGAAGTCAAACTATGTGCTTTTAATTATACCATTTCATTGTAAAAGCGTGGGGCGCTGGAACAGGAAAGACTTTCTTGTAAAGAAACACACGAACAAGAACTTTTCATTTTGCCACTGTTGACTGATACTTTGAGCAGATTGTTTGATACATATCCTCCTACAAGTCGTGCTGCAACTATAGTTTCAGAGCCGATCTCTGTAACCTGCTTTCCGAAACATCGCTTAACTTGATTTCTCTGCAAGGTATACAAAAAAGTCCTATTCCAATGTCAATTTCCCTGACGCTACGGACCTTTAGAAGATGGTTCAGTTAGTTTTCTTAGATTTACTTACAGACTCGACGATACATACATACGGTTAACAAAAGCGTGTTAAAAACAAAAATCCACGGTGACAAAAGTCTCTACCTAGCGCGCTACCTCGGAGCGTTCAAAATACATTGGACTACTAAGTACGTTGGCTTCGACACTAAGAACAAAAGTGGCTGAATTGAGTGAATTCAAATTTAGAACTTTATTGAAGTTCGCGCGTGAAATCAATAGTTGTTGGCGTTGGATGTCTTCCTGCAGCTCTATACACTGACTTGTAGAAAGTTTAATTTAGGTTTAACGATGTGATGGGTAAAATGTATATTATTAAAGCGGAGAGTATATTTTAATGTATAGATTGTATAATATATTGCATAGTTATTTACTAGGGTAATTAACTTAGATTCAATTTATGCTTCGATGTTGAGTTAGCGTGAGGCCGATCTAAGAAATTGAAAATTGTCGTAAAACGATATTGGATATATTTAAACACTATATTTATGTGATATTCATACCATCTAATATATAAAATTTTCGTATCACAGTTTTCGTTGCCGGACTCTTCCGAAACGGCATAACCGATTTTGATGAAATTTTTTGTGCTTCTCCGGTATCTATGAGAATCGGCCAACGTCTATTTTTTATCCCCCTAAATGATATATGGCAAAACAACGTTTTTCGGGTCAGCTACGTAAATTTTATAATTTGTCAATGTTCACTTATTCTTTATACACTATTTTTATATTACTATGATATGCAGTAACACTTTAACTAAACACAGATTTACACTCACCTAGACACAGTTGAAAAACAATCTATCACTGTTGGATTCAAAAATCCGCCAGCAAAATTGAGCAGCAAAATATTGAAAGCCGAGATTAAATGTCCTTACAAATCCGGAACATTCAGTACCTACGTTTCAATTTCGGTTTGCTTTATGAAATGTCGACTCTAGCGCTGATCGATTTGTATATCTCTCTAAAGTCATCGAACAACTGTTAACTTTTTGAATTGGAATTCCATTTTTAAAATTTGCAAAATGCTCTCTCGTTTTTAATTCTTGTTTAAATATAACTGTAGCCAGTTAGTCACCTTTGAGTTTTATACTTCTATATTATTTAAGTGTAGCTCTGTGTTTGTCTTTATGTATTTGTATTATATTAGTTCTCTAATTAAATAACCACATATTTGTAGACGTAGCAAATTAATTTACTTCGCTAAAGAGTCGATTTACACTTAATTTAGTTAATTTGCTAGTTAACTTGCGTGATCGGCGAGTTTAGTTATTTTTGACGTTTGAACGGTAAAATCGAGTTAAGTTGTAAGTTGTTA
>JAOTAV010045076.1:0-17245 GCA_026546445.1 Cyclargus thomasi
CAGTTTTCACCACATCAACTTAAAATAACTTTTACAATAATATGTATTTATAATATTATATATTCTAAAATATATTTAATATATTAACATAATATGAATCAATAAATAATAGTTTTTATACAATTCTTATTCGTTCAGTAATTGGGCTCTCATCTTTTTCTTAATTAACATAGGTGTTACTTTTTCCTCATCCCTTAAGATATTATATTTGTTACATATTTAAGGTATAACAAATTTATTTGTCCTCTCTCCATAATAGTTTATAGTTTTAGGTTTAATCAGTCTTTGTTCTCTAGCACTTTTAGTATTTTTATGCTTATCTTGTTTTAGCTGTACTTTAACATTTATCATTCTTTCTTCCAACTCGATAACATAATATGGATCGTGAAATTGTAAATACTTATTGACTGAAGGAAAAAAATTCACGGTTATGAATAAATTAAAAAAAAATCTTTCCAACCGGATACAGTTAATTTATCTGTCGTATCACTAAAATGAAACTACCGGAAATCATAATAATTATAATTTTATCGTAAGCTTAGTAATTACGAAGTATTTTCTGATATATCAATATGAATTTAACTTACCATACAACATAAATAATTATTAAACTAAACACAAAGATTACATTATGAAGTAAGTGTGCTGAGATAATAGGAGTTAAGTATTTGATGGCGTAACTTGAACGGAATTGGTTTGACAGCTAGTTCGTAAACTTGCTGGAACTTGGCTGGCAATAAGAAGTCATAATAACAACTTACAGGGGGTAAGCATTTTCTTAACTACTTTTGTGGAAACCTGTAATTGGCCATCTTGTTTGTATCATTCGTATGTATTCTGGTGTTTAGCCGTAAGTTGCCGTTAACCGAATTTCATAAAATACAGATAAAAAACAACATTATTTGTTTTTTCTTCCAATACCGTCATATCACTGACAGAGTCGCGGGTCACAGAGAGTTCAATATAAAGATATATTTAAAACATTTTCGGTCTATTAACTTTTTATCTAACATGTAGAAATCGGGTCTTATAAATGGGGTTATATTTAAAATTTTAACTTTTAAGACAATTTATACGATAACATCACCTTTTAGCATCAGCAGCGATGTGTGGCGCTCGCGCTCGTGTTCATGAGAAAGCGTCTATACAAATCCATACATTACTGACACGGTGCTGTATAGTATGGAAGCACGGGCGAGGTATTTACACAAAGTATTTGTGTAAAGACGATTTATTTACAACAAAGAGTTGGAGAAGAATGGACGAGAACAGCCAGAGATAGACAAAAGTGGACGATATTGGGGGAGGCATACGCCAAAGAGGCGACTATTACCTACACTGACAAACTAAAGATAAATTGTGTGCATGAATAACTAAGAATGTATTGATGAATAAGTAGTAAAATTAAAATTAATTGTTTTATAAACTGATTATAAATAAATTTGAATGTTATTTAGTAGAATTAAATTATAATACAATTACATGAAAAATTTTGATTTTAAATTATTAGTATTAAATGAATTTTGTAATGTGATGATAATATTGTAGATTAGTAATAGAAATAAAGGCTATTTTTATTTATTTATTTTAAGCACGGGCGATGACACGGCCAGCATGTGAAAACTCTGTACTTACTACTATAGAGGAATTAGAGACCTTACATTACTACACTACGCGGACGCGCGTTCGTTCGACAAACACAAGCATGCGAAAAGGAACTCATCTCGTTGTTGTTTACAATTTGGCACGTATGCGATTAAAATTGTCAGTGATTTGGTATTTATTAAAATGACATATTTATAATACCCGCAAGCAAGCGGTGACATTCCGTTGCTTTGGAATTCGAGGTCTGCTCACAGAAGTACTAGCGACGATCTGGGGGGCTCTCAGGATGTGAGAAAAAGTTCAAACTCGATATTTAATTCGAGTATGAACTTATTCTCACATCAAACAAACAAATATACTTTATTGTGCACAAAAATTACAAAAAACTTAAATAGAAACAACAGTAAATAAAATATAAATTAGTACACATCCTGAGAATTTTTCCCCCCATTTTGTTAGAAGTCGGCATACTCTATAATAATTATGTCTATTCTAGTACGTGGCTACCACTAACACTTAGTCCCATGTGAAAGAGTTGCGAACTGTGCTTGCAATAGGCGCCAATCCGGATAAACACGACTTTCAAATATTTCTAACTATTTAACCGACTTCCAACAACGAGGAGGTTATATATTCGGCTGTGGAATTCATTTAATGTTTATTGTTTTACCAAATCACAAAGTTTCTTTCATTAAATGTTTCTGAATGCGTTACATAGTTACATATAATTTTTCGTAAAAGCTTCTTTTCGATAATCGATTTGAGGAACAACTGAACATTGAGTCTGTGGCATAAACGTTTATTTCCCTATGTATTTTACTGTGTGCCGTGTAGTGTGTAGTTTGTAATGTGTACCTCAAGACTGAAGTGGCCTGGGGCCGTGAAACTCCGGAAAACGGCTGTACCCTCCGGTGTTAGAATTTAGTTAACCGAAACTGAATTCAAACATCGAATTTCCTTGATCAGGAATTACACTTGCGACAGGCATGCAGCAGCGTTTGACAGCAGATGATGTACAGCACCCGACGATGAAAATTGCACATCGACTTACAGAAACTGATTTTTTATGATATTTAGGGGGCAAGCGAGCAGACGGGTTACCTGATGGAAAGCAACTGCCGTCGCCCATGGACTGGAGAGTCGCAAATGCCTTTATGAGGAAATCGGGAATGGTAAAAGGGATAGGAGGATTAAGGAAGTTGAGCCACCGGTAAACTACTGAAACACATCACAATGCCGTTTCACGCCAGTTTCCTGTGAGGCCGTCACTCCAGCCGTGTCGGCCCGAAGCATGGCTCTCCCACGGCAAAGGTGTATTCATACAAAGAATAAAAATAATTATCAAATCAAAAGAAACGAATCATAGCTGTTGTTTTAACAGCTCCTAATAGATACCGGATTGTTTGTATTTCTTGGGACAGAAATTAAGCTGTACGAAGCCGAAATTAGCCGATACTTCAAAGGTCTTTGAATCGCTTCAAAATTAATTGATTATTACTAGATGAAGTAGATGACCGACTAAACGTATTCCCTTAAACTGATTGCAATAAGATTTGGTATAGACTATAGAACGTAGATATCTATATAATAAGACGCGTAGATGTAAAAGCATGAAATCTCTCCCAGTGATAGTTGATATGGAGGAGGAGCGTGGAATACCAATATTATTTTAAAATATGCTTTAATATTGCATACCTTTAATAAATAAAACGCTACGCACACTACATGACATGACAAGATAATCATACTCGAAACACTCTTTTGTTTATGGTTGAAGTCTGCGTTTTTTTTTAACGAAACTTAATAGCCTGAAGTCTGTGATTTAATAGACAATAGAGTATACTTTTTAATTCTTCTACAGGATGGATTTAAATATATGTTATGGTCGAATTTCGACTACAGGGCGGACCTATAGTATATATTTTGGGAATACTCAGCACAACAATATAGTTACTCAAAAGCCTCTTAATAGCTTTTAAGACGATTAGGAGTTCAAATATAACTTAATAATGGCGTACAACAATAATAGCAATAATAATGATGATCTTCTACGTCAAGGTGATATCTCCGAGTTCTCAGGTCAGTTCGAGTACAGTCACTTAGAATTTTGCTCTGAGTCTTTTACTACAGCTTTAAAAGATTATAGAGAAAATTATAGATTAAAAAATGTTTTTTATTTTTTTTTGTATATTTTTAAGAACTTCTACGTATTTATCTACCACGATCTACTGATATGTAACCTGCGCGGTGTACGGCGAAACTTTTTAGCAAAAAAATGGAACTATGATCTTTAAAAAAATGCTCTTCATTTTTTTATGATATTTAGGGGGCAAGCGAGCAGACGGGTTACCTGATGTAAAGCAACTGACGTGGCCCATGTACACTCGTAACATTCGAAGAGTCGCAAGTGCGTCGCCGGCCTTTATGGGGGAACAGTAAATGAGAATAGAGATTAGGGAAGTTGGGCCACCAGTAAACTCGCTCACTGAACAAAACACAGCACAACGCCGTTTCACACAACTTTTCTGTGAGGCCGTGATATCATTCCGGTCGAGTCGGTCCCGTTCGTACCGAAGCATGACTCTCCCGCGGCAACGAGCATCCGTATTATGCACTTGAGATCGGAAAATGTCTCATTGATACACGACTCCACCGGGGTTCGAACCTGCACCCTCCCGAGTGCGAACCAAAGGTCTCACGCACTAGGCTACGGACGCTCAACGAACATTCTTTAACTTCGATAATAAGTTATGTTTCTATGTAAAAAAAATAAAACATTTGTTATAACTTAAAGTGGTACTGACTGTAGAGTACCACGATAACTAGTTGGCAGTCGTGACAAACACTCACGACGAATGCTGACTGTTCCAAGCTCAAAGTATACTGCTACAACATACTAATGACAACACAATATTTCAATTATAACACTATGTTTCATATTGTCATGGTACGCACAATTTTGAAAAAAAAATCTTCCTGGCGATAAAGCAGATCAGCCGGCCTAAGATACGCAGAACGAGATATCTCTCTCTCTCTCCCGCGTAGTCATATTGTCCATATCGACATATTGTAGCTCTTTTTCATAACATGCGTACGTCTTCCGACGTACGCAGGTCGGAAGACTAATTTCTAGACTGCCATCGATAAAACGGTAAACGAGCACTATACTCTTCTCATAATATCAAAATCACGACAATACTCGATAAAAAAGTTTGTCATGACTCATATACTCGGGGTTCGTAGACAAAAATAGCACATAATAAAAAAAGAAAACGAAATAATTATTTTAACTTTGTCGTCAGACGATAAATAAAGTCATGTTAGTGTCAATAGAAAAAATATCCACAGCCGAATATATAACCTCCTCGTTTTCGGAAGTCAGTTAATAAAGACATAAACTGGTAAACATTGAGAGTTTGTAGACGCCATTTTTTCTTCGGTGTATCGTAGTCGGGCTGGAATAATGAATAAGCCTTTGTAGACCGTGGCCTACGACCGGCAGTGTATTTGCCTTATAGACAGGCAGCGAATTTCGTACTGTACATGAGGCGGCAGAAATTAAGTGGCCTACACTTACAAAAATTGTTAAACCGCCACTGCGGTAGTCATTCTTTTTGAGATGTTTAAAAATTGTAACTTTGGCTCACCACTGCATCTCTTGTGTCACCGACAATCGTATTTAACCACGAAAACCCTTTGATTTGAAGAAGCCGCAGGGCTAAGATAATCTCAGGATTTGGCCTGAGATCTCAGGATTTCGGCCGGACTTAAGGCTTTTTAGATTGAAACAAAATGCAGTACATTTTAAAGATTCGTCGGTCGTAAAAACAAAAACAACTAATATACGGTCGAATTGATAAACCTCCTCCTCTCTTTTTGGAAGTCGGTTAAAAAATTACGTGTTTTTTCAAATGGTTTGTTAAAAAACTTCAAATAAAAATCTCAGGATTTTTTTTTATGAAAACTAGGTCTATTCTCAGGACTTTAGGTTATTTCTTCTGGTAACCCTAGGCTAGGAGCTCCAAGACTAGGGCTCTACTCTCAAACGGCACATTCTCGGGACACGACCGAATACTGCCGTCCTACTCTAAAAACGTAATTTCACGTTTGTAAGAACAGAACGCGGCATTCCGATTCGTTCGTATAATTCTCGAAACGATTTCGAAGTAGGTACTTCCCTGTTTCGTATGTGTTTTGTTGTGGCTCAGACAGTGACTAAACCATTTTCTGTTGGACGGATTTGTTTTAATTTATTTTTTATATTCACACACGCAAGGAATAAAAACGTCGTCTTTCTGTCTTCGGACGGTAAATTTTTACGTTTTCATAATTACTTTTGTTCTCAATTTAAAACTTTTTCGTACATTTAAAATTAAAAAAAAAATGCGTTTATCCGATTTTTTGCTCTGTGCTGGTACGGAACCCTTCGTGGGTGAGTCCAACTCACACTTGGCCGGTTTTTAATATTTGTTATTATAGCGGCAACAGAAATACATTTTTCATGAAAATTTCAACTCTAGCTGTTACCGTTCTCGAGATACAGCCCGGAGACAGACAGATGGACAGACAGACAGACGGACAGACATCGAAGTCTTAGTTATAGGGTCTCGTTTTTACCCTTTCGGTACAGAACCCTAAAAACAAAATATGATAGATATTTAAGAGGTGTCCTCATACGACAAACGTGATTTTTTGTTTATTTAACGTTAGTTGAGCAGGACGGTTGACCCGGCAATATAGGTCGCCCGGGGACAGGTAAAAATATATCCCACTTAACTAAATAAGCTCTACATCCTTTTATTTGCCGTATATAATATGAAACATGTACTACGACTACGGCGTAGGGATTATGAAAATCTATTTATATATTTTTTTTGTAATAACGCCGGAAACTGGCGTGGAACGGCGTTGTGTTGTATTTCTTTCAGTGAGTGAGTTTACCGGTGGCCCAAACGCACTAGTGACTACTCTTTGAATGTCACGAGTGTCCATAGGCGACGGCAGTTGCTTTTCATCAGGTGACCCGCCTGTTAGCTTGCCCACTAAATATTATAAAAAAAAATTTTAAAGGCAAACGCGTTTTTTCGGCCTAGTTAGCTTGATATTAATAATATGTAATAAAATGAACATTAATAAAATTTTTCCCACGCGAAAAATTCAAATTTCCGGCCAAGTTGTGTTTACTAACGGTACGGAACCGCTTCGCGCGCGAGCCCGACTCGCACTTAGTAGAATTTTCTAATCTATCGCGCGCTCGGTCATAAAAACTGGCGTACCTTAATCGCTAATTATAACCAGATTAGTTAGGCAAGTTAGTTGACCACAGCACGCGAACGCGGTGAAAACCAGCACCAAACAGACTGTAACCGCCACATACATACTAACTAACCAGTACGCCGTGAAATCGTAAAACGAAAGAAAAAGTATAAATGAAGACATAAGTGGAAGAAGCGGATGACTAACATTTTGCGACCTTCGAGTTTATGCCAATTTTTTTCCCATAAAACTTTGACAAACAAGATTTTTCTGATTTGATTGACCTATTTCATTATTTAGCTAGTGTATCTAGCTATACATCAAATCCACATTATTTTAATTTTAAATAATTTTTAACGGGACCAAAAGCGTGTAATAACGCAAAAACCCGGCAGTTTTTAAAATATTAGTTATCTGCTTGAAATGTCATAGACGACTCAGGAAGATGCTGCGCTGGTTTGTCACACAAAGTGACAAACCGGCGCTACCGCTAAAAACATGTTTTGAACGGCCGAGCCAAGAGACATGGCGCGTATCAGCAGTTATAATATACGATGAACCTGTCAATTCCGAAAACACTCCTAAGCCCCTTCTCCCATGCAAAGAGAGCCTTCACATGGCACGGCGACAGTGCGGATACTGCACAACCACCACATGCATATGAAAAGAGGCTCGGACTACCGGTTCGCTCTGTCCATTGTGTACAGCAGGAGAATTAGATATTTGTTTAACGGCTCAATTACGCGCGTGCGATTCGCAGAAAGTTGACACGTTCAGGTGAATACTATGAACTCTACCACACTCTACATTTTTTTCCACCTGTGGCTCAGCGTTTGAGCCGATGGTGTTGCCAGATCGAGTCTGTCTGTTATCGGGATTTTAAAAATCGTTTTTTCGAGATTTCTTGGGCTCTGTCGGGAGAAGTAAGAACAAAAGTAAATAATATTAATACGAGGATGTAAATAATGTAAACAAATATATTTTTACACGACTTGCGAGTCGTCTCGACTCAGACGAACAAAAAGTTTTCAATGTCCATGGATACCAATCCAACACTTTTTGTTCGATTTTTTTTTGATCGAAAAAAATATTTTGGCATAAACTTAGTTAAAGGGATGGTGAGTAACCTAATTTTGGTCTAGCGAATTGTTACTGATACAAGCGTCGATATTTTAGCTAGTTTTCGGTTTTGCCATGGGCGAGCCATGCTTCGGCACGAATGGGCCGGCTCGACCGGAGTGATACCGCAGCCTCACTGAAAACTGGCGTGACCCTTTCCCGGTGGCCCAACTTCCTTAATCCACTGATTTCCATTTCCTAATCTTCCGACTCATCTGATGTCACGAGTGTCCATTGGCGACGCCAGTTGCTTTCCATCAGGTAACCCGTTTGCTCACTTGCCCCCTAAAATATCATTAAAAAAACGTTACTGTTTTTGGACAATTGCTTAATATGTTTTATTTTACATTTTTTCAAAACGACTTTCCCCCATCATAATAATTTGCTTTAGAAAATTTTGTTTTATACGCATATTATCGCTACCCCTCCGGTCAGTTTTCTAATGTGCGGTTGTGGTTTCACAAGTGCGCGTGCGCAGAATCGGCGGATCTGTTGCGTGACCGCGATGATAGATGGCCAACTTTCGTCGAAGGACACCCCTTGCGTAAACAACCGAGCTCCGAATTCGCAAGTGACATTGTGCTATTTTGCATGGACCCCTACAACTTATGCGGATAGCCATACTGATCGGACGCGACTTACGGACGCAACTTACGGACGCAACTTACGGACGCGACTGACGGCCGCGATCTAAATAATAATTGTACATTGAAGTGTGCAAGCTATAAGGAGTAAGTCGCGGAGGTTTTGTATTAGCTGTCAGTCGCGTCTGACGTCAGTCGCGTACGTTTTTGTATGGGCTGTCAGTCGCGTCGTTTCTTTCAGATTTAGATATGTATCACATAATTTAGATATTACATAATGGTGAAATCAAAAACGAATTTTAGAATTCGATATATGAAATGATCATCATGACACCTCACACACTCGCGAATTTTCCGCTGTCGAATTCAAAGCGAAAATGACTTCGATTCCTTCTGCTCTGACACAGATGTGCGTTCGCCATAAAACCTATCCTTCAGCTTTGCCTCTGTTCCGATGACTTTAATGGAGGTTCTACACGGCGGGAACAAACATCACGCAAAGGTGCACTTTGATGCAATCCAAATTGCACCCTCAGTTCATGGCAGATGATTGAAAATAGCTATACTCGATGGACACCATATACAACATTAATATCTAAGATGCACCCCCAATTCAATCTTACAATTACAATTTGGAGTGCATCAAGGTCGTGTTTAAGGTTTGTCAAACACAACCATTTACAATATTAATATCTAAAATGCATCTTCAGTTCATAGCGTAAGATTGAAAATGCTTTGCATCAAGGTCGTGTTTAAGGTTTGTCAAACACGACCATTTACAATATTAATATCTAAAATGCAACTTCAGTTCTAAGCGTAAGATTGAAAATGCTTTGCATCATCACCTTTGCGTGATGTTGGTTCCCGCCGTGTAGAACCCCCATAAGTAAAGGAAGTGCACTACTAGGCACTATAAAGTTACTCCTGTGTTGCTGGCCTGGTATCGATGAACGGCCACCGTCACCGAAACTGGTGTAGGAGTTAATATATAATATACGGACTTACCAGCATTACAATTTTGAAAACTTTTAATTGCATCCAAGTAATTCGCACAACAGGCGAACCTAATTAGTGGAATGTGAGATTTGCGTCTCAATTTGTATTCCAAGTTTCTAATTTAGTGCACAAATAAACTAGTTTTCCCGGTAGAAATTAATCCATTAGACATTAGAATGTGTAGTGTACGGAGAAAATGCACTCATTAGCTCAGTCTCGCTTCAGAAGTTAGAATTTCATTTCTCGTTTAGGGTGAAATTTGAGTCAGATTGTGCGATACAGTCAGACAAGGGAGCGCTTTTGTTTCAGAATTTGATGGGAAATTGCTAGGAACACCAACTATTTTTTGGTGTTAATATAAAGTAATTATGCTACTTAGTTCTTACTGTCCAACTACGAGACTAGTTTTACAAATATAAATTATCCTAATCTTTCTTTCTTAATAATATTATAAATAGTTAGGTTTGTGAGTGTGTATGTTTCTATAGTTACGCTGAAACGGCTGAAGCGATTTTGATGCAATCTGGCATGGAGTTAGCTGGTATCCAGGATTTACACATTTTCTCTGTCTGTCTGTTATGCGCGTGTCTGTTCTGTCTGTTGTAAAAACATCTGAATTCAACCTGATAAACCTAAAGTTTGAGTTTGTTTTACGATGCGATTTGGGCTACCGCTATTAGCTGGGTTATCTGATGGAAAGCAACTACCGTCGCCCATGGACACTCGCAACATCCTTAGAGTCGCAAGTGCGTTGCCGACTATTTATGAATAGGGAATGGGAACGGGGATAAGAGATTAGGGAAGTTGGCCCATCGGTAAACTCACGAAACACAGCACAACGCTGTTTCACGTTCAGTTTTCTGTTTAATATTTAATCAAGTACAGTAGTAACAAAACGGTCGGTCTAAAAATTAAGTAGTAAGTGTAAAGTAACACTCAAACGTAGGCGAGTTAAGTAATCATAAGTTGCTGGTTCGATAACAAGATGAGTCTCTATAAATTGCTCAATTACTTTTAATAAAATCTTATTAAACTAATTACATTTAATATTTTACCCAACTAAATGCCATTTATTATATTATAATATTAAAATTTTGATAAATTTAATATTATCATATGAACTGTACTAAACTCAAACGTCTACACGCTGGTGAGTTAAGTTGGCGGGGTGCGGGAGACGCGAGAGGGGTAGCACTTCGCACTTAACTAGCCAAAAAATAGGATCGCGTTCTATTTTAGTCAACTTAATTAACAACTTACAACTTAACTCGATTTTACTCTTCAGAAGTTAAAGGTAAGTATTAAGTGACGTTCAAACGTAGGCGAGTTAAGTAATCATAAGTTTCTGGTTCGATAACAAGATGAGTCTCCAAAAATTGCTCAATTACTGCCAACAAACTAATTACATTTAATATTTTACTCAACTAAATACCTATATTATTAACATTTTTGATAAATTAAATATTATAATATAAATTGCACTAAACTCAAACGTCTACACGCTGGTGAGTTAAGTTGGCCGCGGGAGACGCGAGAGGGGTAGCACTTCGCGCTTAACTCGTCAAAAAATAGATCGCGTTCTATTTAAGCCAACTTAATTAACAACTTACAACTTAACTCGATTTTAGCGTTCAAACCTCAAAAATAACTAAACTCGCCGATTTTGCAAGTGAACTCGCAACTTAACTAAATTAAGTGTAAATCGGCACTAATTAAATGTAAACCGGGCCTTAGGTGAATGCTAGTATCAAAGTTTATAATTATAGTGAACATACATCCATCACAACCGAATAAGAAGAACGCGGCAAAGGAAACGAATTATAGAATTCGATATTTAAAATGTAATGAAATCAGGTACCATAATCATATTACAAATTAATGTACATACCATAATTAAGTTTCAAGTGTTATTTCAACAAGCAATATCCAATGAGTATAAACGGTTGAAACAGTGGTTTTATCTCTAAAGAATACATATAAAAGTGGGTTAGTGTATAGACCGTTTAAAGTTATTTTACCTCGGAGCTCATAAAAAACTGACCCTTATCTCGCCAGAATAAGTTTCTATTAGAGGTAAAATGAAGTCAAATAGTCTGCAAGCGTCGCCAAGGACCATTACTCGCCACGTCAACGGAATTCTAGTGCTTTGTAAGTGCCAAGTATTTAATTTCCTAAACCGAATGTGCTTTTTCACTACTTGGCTTTAGTAATGTTGTTGGTATTTTTACCGTAACAGAATTTACAAGTCAATTTGTAGTAGTATTATTATAGGAATACTAAGATTAAATAATTATGTTTACCACAAAAGAATTTATAATATTACATAAATAAAAATAATTACAACAATTGATTTTTTTAGTCATATAAAATGCGAATTCGCATGCCATCTTTCTTGTTGCCGGTAATTTTAAGGGACTATTTCACCACTGATTGATAAGTGTAGGCTATCCACAACATATTTGACAGATTAATTATGGAGAATCCGGAAGAGAAATTATGAGTAGCCCCCTAAAATTCTTTGTTACTTTTTTACGATGATGTATTTAAACTACTGTACTGGGTTATATTTCGGAACGCGCCCAAAGAAATCGATACGAAAATGACATACGATAATGCTGTTGCCTTAGCCCACCAGAATGACCTTAATAAATCTTGTATATAGGTTTAAACCGACAGGGGCGGCGAAGAAATTCCTTATACGACCCACTGAAATGTCAGAATCGAAAAAACTATTAAAATATATTTGCGGACGTTTCGAGGGCCGCACATTTTTTGCCAAGGAAATAAATAATGTTAGGGCACCTATGTGTAATAGAAAATATTATTTATAGCGCAACAAACTTGTCGTCAACAAATGTTGGTTTATTACTGCTTTTGTAGGTTCCATATTTTACTGAGTGTACGTGATTTGTTTCATTTAATACGGATCATTATAATCCTTGAATCATTCTTCTTTATAATAATTAAAGACAATAGAGGTCGCCCTATGGTCGAAATTCGACCACAAATATTAAGAATTTCACGCGAGCGAAGCCGCGGGCAAAAGCTAGTTCCTAATATTTCTCTGCTGGAAAAGAAGCGAATATCGTGAAATGCAAGAATATTTAAGTCTTGTTCCCAAGTAATTTAAGCTTGGGCTAGTTTAAAATGGAATAACGACTTTACTTAGTTTTTTGTCACAAAATAAGCGGTGTCCTAGCTAGCACGTTTCCCTCATGTTACGTGCTAAAACTACGAGTTGTGGTGCCGTTCTAATTTTTGTATTCGTTTTTAGGGTTCCGCACCCAATGACTTGACTTAGGTTCACAATCTGGCTATGAATTCTTCTGAGATAGTACATACACTACACCTGAGGAGGAGTTTATCGAGACCGGTCGTGTGAAAACAAATAATTGTGTAAATTATTTAAGGCTTGTACATGCGACAACGGCCTTGACCATATATTCTGAATTTCGAACCCCTCCCCCCGCTCACAGATAATAATTAATATATAATTAAAATCTTTCTGTAGGAATTATAGTGTGATTTATTATTGTATTGTATAAAAATCATTCATCTTAACCGAATAGTTTCGTAGTTTTAAATGAAATTTTATCAAAAAATCGATGTCCACGGTACACTTTTTTTCTGAAAACATTATTTAATTCCTCGCTAGAAGTAAAAGAATAATAATCATTCTATAATATATATTTTGTTTAACGTTTTAACATACTTATTAGAGGTTATATATACCCCGCTGGCCCATGAAGTCATAAGTAATTTTATTACTGTGATAGCACTTTGAGTCTACAATTACAAGTAGCCCAACTAGCCGGAGAAGAACCGAATTCCACCCTCAATATGGTCCCGTTTATCTCCTAGTTCTGATTAGTCTGTCGATTACGTTAATCAGGAGGTAATATCGATGCTAATTTCCTGCTTGCTCCCGGGGGAAATTCAAAATTTAGGTGATCTGTGCCGTTCCCAATCAAGACTGCTTTGTAGGTAATCAGAATTCGGGTGTGAAAATCATGTAATTACGTGTGGCCTAAATACCTGGGAATGCTGATTGGGTCTAGGTCTAGGCAATATTAGGTTTCCTTTTCTGTTGTCTGTCGGGTGTGTTGAGGAAATTCCATGATTCCGAATACACCCGAACGGAAATGAGCGGGTTAGAGATAGGTGCAACTTTTTACGTAATGTTGATTTTTAAAAAACACAAACTCTTTAATAATTCGATATTAAAGAAGGTTTCACCGATAAAACACATCTTGATAAATCCTGTTATATGACAGAGAAGTACGAAGCGTCTGTCAAATAAGTGATGGACAGCCTATTCGACACTTTTCAGGGAACGGTGAAACAGACGCTATGGCTTCGCAGTGTTTCATAGCTTACTGATGATAATAAAGTTTCTATTATGTAAGTTAGTTAGTTGTCCACAACTTTCTTGACAGATTCTCTATACAAAATAAAATCTCGGATAGACTATTCAGCACTTAACAGTAAACGATGAAACAGGCCCTAAATGTAGAATTTCATTAATTTTTTACTGTACTGTATTGCTAATCATTTGCCTATATCGTAATGGGTTAATAAAATTGTCTGAGTCAATTAGAGTGTATGCTGAATTTGCAGATGGAAGTTAGATGTTTGCTAGAGTGGGTAATTTTGGTTCCATTATTACCAATATGGATGAAGATGCTTTCAAGTCCAAAGTGGAACGCAATTATGTCGAAACTTAGCCGGAGTGGGCAGATCTGGTGACCGAGGATTCGTATTTGGTAGATGTCGCAGTCGGAGAAAAGGTAAACCTCCAGGAATCTCAGGAGTGAAGAAACGCCAAACGCCAAGAGTATTCAACGTCTATTGTCATTGTTCGAAGTAATATAAAAATGCGAAAGTGTGTTCGTTAATCCTTTCGTCGGGATATAACAAAGCAAACAACCTACTTGATTTTTGGCATAGACTTAGTTGGAAGGCTAGAGAGTAACGTAGACTACCTTTGGCCTCGGACAAACACTACGTTCCCAAAAGATGGTAACAAAAATTTTAAAGTCGCATAAAATACGAATATTGTTATTTAAACTCCTAGACACACACATCGACAGCTACAAAACATTATATAAAACTGAATCCAGATCGTGCAGATTTTCACATTCGAACATAAATCGTTAATCTTCCCCTTAAGTTCGGAGGAGCCTGAGTTCGATTCCCATCACCTCATTTTCGTTTTACGACTTCCTTTTATAAAAAAACTTTGTAAATAGAAAATTTTCAGAAATTCGTTTTCCCAATTTTTTGCTTTATACTGGTACGGAACCCTTGTTGCACGAGTCCAACTCGCATTAGACCGGTACCGGTAGTTCTTAACGTTAGAAGTCCTTAATAAGCCCGATCTACTAATCCATATCTCTGTGGGCAGACTTAGGTCGGATGATGTAATATTGTGGCCGCTGAAATTTGTTCAATCGCTTAAACTTTGCTTGTTAAGTGCATAACCGATATCATATTTACGGCTTTATTTACTCTGTACTTTTAAACTGTGTTTACTATTTTAACAGCTTTTCGACAGTTTTGAGTTAGACGTACTTTTTGAGCGTAACAAAAGGAAAATATGGTAAAACCTATCGTAATGCAACGCATTTCAAACTTTTGTGTTTTTTTTATTTTATAATGTTGGGAGGCTTATGATTTATTCAAAGGTATTAAAAAATTTGTAAAAAGTAGGCTGGGCTAATAATTAATTAAAACATCGCTATTAAATATCGACGAATGAGTTTACGACCAAAATAGTTTGATTTGGTTGGATACTAACTTATTATTCACTAGATGATGCACGCAACTCCGTTGAGACAAAAATCGCTTATCACGCGGCAACCGTACATTTTTCCACTATAAAAAGGAACCTGTGTCCTTTCCCCGGGACTAAAAGTAACTTCATACCGTTTACCAAGTTGAGCGGTTTGGGCGTGAAGAGGTAACAGACAGACAGACACTTTTACAGTAATTATAATATTAGAGTATGAATATAATATGAAGAGTAAGAAGCAATGCTAGAAATGTTAGAACTTGAAGTTGTCTGACATCACTTGAATGTGTGCGTGCGCCCGAAACTCTATTTAAAGATGTTCGACTGTACATAATGCTTGATTTTATTCTAGTCATGCGGAGAGTAAACGTAAATAAGTCTAGTAATGAGAAAAATTATATTCAGCGCATGACATCATTAAATTGTTGATGACAGCGGAGTTGCCTTATCGCGGCTGTAAACCGTTTACGAGCGCTGTTTGCGACATCGGACACTTTTAAAATCCGAGTCTATGTAGCTATGTATTGGGGGTTTCAGATAACTTTACTTGTATAGTATTGAGTAGTCATTATTTTGTTGTTTTTTATGATATGGACACTCGTAACATCTGATGAGTCGCAATGCGTTGCCGACCTTTTATGAGGGCGTGATTAGGGAAGTTGGGCCACCGGATTTGTTGTGTTAACTCAGTTTTTTTTGTGTTTTTTAGTTGTCAATATGCTCAAAGGAGTGTCTGTATCAGTGCCGTAACAAGACCTTGCGAGACCAAATGGCAAATTCGTTTCGTTCCTCTTTGTCAACACAATACAAAAAACGTCATTATTGTAATTACTATTATTTTCAAAAAAAAATTAAAACCAGCTTCCAAAGGAAAAAAAAAATAAAAATAATAAAAAAGAAACTAAAAAGTATTTTTTAATAGTACCTGTTTCAGAATTCGGTGAGGCATTAGCCTATTTCCGTACACAATCTTCATTATTTTAAAGTCGGTACCAGCTAACATGATTTGTCTAAATTTAAATTTTTTACTGGTACCGACTTCAAAATTATGAAGATTGTGTACGGAAATAGGCTGAAGCATCACCGAATTCTGAAACCGGCACTTTTAAAGAATAATTATTACTTGATACTTTTTAGTTTCTTTTTTATAATTTTTGTTTTTTCCCTTGGGAGTCAGTTTTCATTTTTTGTTAAAAATAATAATATTTTCACCCTTTTTAGTTACCCAAAATTATAATGCATGCAGAGAACTACTAGGCATGATACATTTTTTATGTTATTTCAGGGGCAAGGGAGTAGACGGTTAACCTAGTAGAAAGCAACTACCGTCGCCCATGGACACTCGTAACATCCGAAGAGTTGCATGTGTATTGCCGGCCTTTTTATGAAGAATAGGGAAAGGTCAGTGGTGGTACAGGATTATTCCAATGAGTGTACAGCGAGGTACTCAGCCATAGTGTAAAAGACCGGCAGAACAACGTCTGGCGGGTTTAATTGTACTAATAGTTAAATATTTCATTCGTAAAAGAAACTTGTACAAACAAGACGTCCAAGTTCATATGGCAAGCAACGAACTGCGTTTCAGCCAGTATGGAGCGCACGCGCCTGGGAATAGGAATAGAGATTAGGGAAGTTGGGCCACAGGTAAACTCACTTACTGGACGAAACACTGAACAACGATACCAAATGAAGCCATCTTAACCAAAATCATATTTCCCTATAAATTTTGAGGTGTTCTGGGGTATAATAGAATCATAATTAATGGTGCCTGGTGTAATTGCAGTGGTGTTGATTATAAATAAATTTTATATTGTAGCAGCATATGCTTTCAGTTCTTAAAACAACGCCGAAAACCCCAAAATCGTATCTGTAAGGAATCACGAGTTCTCTCAGT
>JAOTAV010045087.1:0-17245 GCA_026546445.1 Cyclargus thomasi
CCAGAACACGTTTATTGTTTGTTTCGCTTTGATACAAAGTTCCTTATTGTTGTTTAACTGAATATATGTCTAGTAACTGTGCAGCTTCCAGAGAATCAGAAATCTCAGAATTTCTCACTCTCTGAAAGTTTCTTCCTTTCTTTAATTTACACACCATACGAAAGAAAAGCGCTGTATATAGGTACAAAGTTTGTACTACAAAATACAAATAGAATACGGGAAAGATGCACGGAGTTTACATGTTCAATCAGGCATCAGTATCAGACTGACGCCAGAATGATGGCTACAAAAATATATACAAATTATTACCAGTCCGTCAGGCATAAAATAAATAAAAAAAAATGGCTCCTCTACATAACGATGACTTACGCGCACGATCGCGTAGACTCTAAAGAGCGTCTGTCCTCTAAACTTTAGAGGGCATACTCATCTCTGGTCAGCGATATTCCTCAATTAAGGCTTTTAATAACCTCGATAACAAAGTAATGCAAGGGATGCAATCCTTGGTTGTTTTTAAAAGTTGATGACCGTGTCAAATATAAACGATCACACGATAAACGATCATCGCCGATTATGTAGAGCCTGACATCACAGATGCTGTGAAATTTCTAGTATTCAAAGAATTTTAAAAATCGATTTTGTAGATCAAAATTCATCAATTAACTAAACAGTTTTGTGACCTGCTAGAATACAACTTTTTTTTTCATACAAAAAAGAACATGAAGTTTTGTTTTGAAATTGACTTGAGACTTTTGAATTGTTTTGAGATAAAAGTTTTTATTCCTTACTTTTGTGGTCTGTTCCTAAATACCAAAACACCGAACACATTTTTTTTTATTTTACCTATTACCTATGCGACTTAACTAGGCGCATGTTCTTGATAAATTCATTTTGGAAAAATGTAATAAACTATACATTATTCCAAAATGACTTTGACAAGGTCATGTGCCTAGTTAATTCGCACAGTTTATAGTAAAGTGTAAATAAAGGTAGGAGTACATTGTGTAGCGTGATATGTAAATGTAAAACATACATAGTCCAATCCAATTCCGTTGTGGTTTTTTTTTCAATAGCGATGCAAAGAGTTCCAGAAAACAAAGTTTTTAGTTATTTCGGTCACAATACCAACTCTAACGTTGTGAAGTTATGAACTGTTTACCTATAGCTTTACAACAACCGTGTCTAAAAAAGTAAATAAGCGAAAATATTATAATTTATTTGAGATACTTCCTTAAGTTACGTTAGTCATATCTATTTTTTAACTTACACTTAGATTTATATATTTTTTGTGTAAGAATAGTGTGTATAAGTTCACATGAAAATTCATAACGCTCAGGCGCTTGGCCATACAAATAGCACCGTGACAAATGCTCGTTTAGTGCTGTTACTTTTACTGCAAACATATAAAGGAAACACACACACACCCCCTAAATTATCATCACTTTATTTTGTTGCAACATGTCGATTGTAGGGTATGGAGAAGGCACTTATGCCATCCCTATATACTTAGTAGTCTTACGTCCTTAATATTTTGTAAGGAGTCGTAATTTCCTTTTGGTGAAAATCTCTCGTCCGTATCTCACGGAGGTCGCTCGTGATCGTACTTTTATAGCGCTGACCCACAAATAAACTCAATCCAAACCTTTCTATTACTTCAGGGCAGAACGGTTTTTACGGCCTTTGTATGATTCGTCCCAACGAGTTCTTCCTATTAATTTTCCATTTTCATCAATGTTTTTTCACATAAGAGATAAAAGGACAAGAGAGATACTTTATACGAAAAACGCTGTAAGTTACCTATCTGAAACGTTTGTGGAAGAGCCAGGCTTCGGCACGAATGGGCTGGTTTGGCCGGACCGTGAAACAGACTTGTGTTTGCGTGAATTTACCACAAGCTCAGCTTCCCTGTTCCAATTACCTTTTAGCTTATTTAGCCTTATCCCTAATTAAAGGCCGGAAAGACATGACAAGTGTTGGCGACTGCAGTTACTTTCCATCTGGGGACCTGTCTAGCCGACACAAAATTGCCCATTAACTTCAAAATAAAGAACTGACCAAAGCGATTTGGACTCAAAAATAACTAAACGAAAAAAGGTCCCGTTTTAGTACGGAACCGTAGCGCTTCCCGTCAGTCTAACCCACGCTTTACAATCAGCGCATCGAGGGTTGACACCCGTGTCAAGTGTGTCCGTGGCGAGTCCCTCGTTTACGGCGCGTCTTAACAACTTGACTGCCAAGGAGCTTGATTAATGTGTTGCGGCTCCGATTGGGACGGACTGTTTGTCGCGTGTAGTGTGTACATGTACATCCGAATAGATTGCCAAATTAAACCAGACTGTGTATACAGGGTGATACTACTTAAGGCTGCGTAATGCGTATGCGTCCCTTATACAGAGTGTAAGTGATGCTAGTTTAGGATGTGACCCTTATAGAGTTCGCTCTGAAATCTGCAGTGCTAAAAGCTAAACATTTTTTTTGTGATTTGGATGGGGATCAAGACGCTTGCCCATAAAAACAGATAAAAACTTTTTTTTCTTCACTTTCAGAGCTTTTCAATTGATTATTTCAATTTGGATTTGGGAACTTTTATTTATTTCATTTATAAGGTTTTGTGCTTATCCTGAACCTTCAAATCCCTTGACGCGTTAGTTCAGAATTCCGATGCTGTAACCCTTATCTTTAAATTAATTTATAAATCGTCTGGGGTCCCAATGTAGAAAGTTTAATTAAGTATTCTGCATTTGAAATTAAATTCAATCATAGTATAGATTAAAGTCTATAGGAGTAGGTAAATACAGTATGTTTATGCATGTTCTTAGGGACCGTCCATAAAGTATGTCACACCTAAAGGGGATAGACAAAGTGTGACATGGTGTGACAGGGGGAAGGGGAGGTCGTTGCTTTTGTGACATTACATAACAAATGCTCTAAGTTTAATCTCGAAATTTTAAATATATTTAAATTTAAATTTTTCAATGCAAAATTGCAAATTTGTGACATCACATGAGAGGGGGGGAATAGGGTCATATGACTACTGTGACAAAAAGGGGGGTGTGGGTCTGAAAATCATGAAATTTGTGCCTCTTCTTTTTAGCCTTGTTTGGCCCAAATTGTGTCTGAGATGTCAAAGATTGAATGCTACTACTGTAAGAGTATAGTAGTAACATTCACATTTTGACATCTCAGTGCATTTTGTAGGGTAGTATGTTTGTTATGCATGTCATGCAAATAAACGAATGTAAAAATGTTGAATACATAACATATAAATGCATGGAACTGTCGCATCGGAGGTTGCACTACGACTATTCGAATTTCGAACACAGAACGTAAACTGTGTATTTCGAGATCGCAGTCAATACGCACGTACACCAGTACCTAACTTACCATTGATTAAATACAGCTAGATAACTCTATTCATCGTAATTCGGCACAAAACTTCATATAAAATTTGCATACAATTTCGTACCAAGTTTTTTTAAAGAACTAATGATCACAAATTTATAAATGTGAAAAATATATTTTTTAATGAGTTTTATTGCCATATTTAATATAAAATAATGATGTATATTTTGCATATTTATACATTATATAATGATTTTATAATCTGAGAATGTCTTTATCGCCATATTCGTGTTTTATTTAATTCACAAAAGTTAAAACAGCTGTTGGAAAATATTCATAATTTAATTTTTACTAACAACAAGAAACTTTTCAAACATTTTTGGAACTTCGGATACAACTAATAAAGTTGTGAAAGTAAAATACAACTTTTTGCTGCTCACAGTCATAACACGTATGCAGCAAGTTGAAATGCTTATGATATATTTTAACCGAATTCCAAAAAGGAGGAGGTTATATGTTCGGCTGTGGTTTTTTTATGTATGTTCAACCATAGCTCCGCCGTTTGTGAACCGATTTTCAAATTTTTTTCTTTGCTGTACAGGGTAATGTTTCGCATAGGTCCCATGATCACCATGATGGTGGTTGATGATGGGGACCATGAGTAATTGAGGGAACACCTCGAAATTTGTATGGAAACAAATAGTGATTTTGGTTTCCATAGAAGCGTCCCAGGTAAATGTTACCAATTATTATTTTTCACAAAAAATTATAACCGACTTCCAAATAAAAAACAAAAATAATAATAAATAATTATTAAGCCTAGCCGATATATACAATTAAGTTTTTGAATAGATGCGTAAGTACATTTCTGACCGTTCTTGTGTAGGTACATTACCAAATAAAAAGAAATTCGTCTTAGCCAAATTTCTCAAAATTTTGTCAGTTTCGTTTTACAAACTCACTCAGACTCTCCGGTATATTAATTCTTTGCAAAGTTACTTGTCAAGCGGTCACTGAATCATTTCATATATTATAGTCTAACACAAAATGTATTGTTTCTAAAATGGCACATAACCAAACAATGTGCCATTTTAGAAACAATACATATTATGATAATATATCGATGTCGTTTCCAGTTGCTTTCGATTTTACGAAGCAATAAAAAATACGGTTACAGGTGTGTAGTGCGGCTTTGATTGCAGTTTTACGGCGGGGAATCGAACCGGCTGCCCGTGTAAATAAACAGCATCGTTAATGTGTTCACTGATCTCACTGCCTTTGAAATTCATCGTCTCGAGCTCGGTTTAAACTATTGAAATGTATGTTGCAAACATGTCTATTAAAGTATATGCTTTAAAAAATATGCAGTCATTTTGCTAACGAAAATTTACTAAAGCCGTGTATCGACAGCACGCCATCATCATCAACGAGATTATTTTGGACTGATAAAATGCAACTCTATGATCTAGGCTTTAGGTTTCATTTTTAGCGTCATCGCTCTGGCGTCCATGTAGTCGCCGAACTGTAGTGGCGTAGAGCAAAATGAAACCTATCGCCTATGTCATACAGCGGCATTTTATCGGGCCGAAATAATCTCGTTGACGGTGGCGGCGTGCGGTGGGCAAACAGTGCTACCATAAAGTTGTTTAAAACTCTACAAAAACTTTATGTTTCATTACTTTTACCTACTTCTTACTCTCATCCTCTGCTATTGAAATCTTTACCAACTATATGCTGAAGTCGATATTATTATATTTTTGCTACAATATATAACAAATGCAGAAGTTTTTTTTGGATATTATATGCGTCAATCACTCTGAAACGAGTGAGCGCATTTTGATGAAAGTTAGTACTGGTATCAGCTGAAATAAAATACAATATGACGGGAACAATCTTTCTTATGCAGGCGAAGCCGCAGGTAAATTCCAGTATAGTATAAAAGTTACACTTTGCAATTTTTCTTGAATTTAAGATTGCCATCTAAATTCTTTAAAACTTCTGACAGACTAACATATATTCGAATACCTGACTTTCCAGTTCATGTATGGTAATTTAAAAGTCAGTTTAAAATTGCAACAACGTAAACGACGTAAACGTTAAAGCTACGTTCACATGAAGCAGCACATGAATATTTTATATGCCGTGGAAAGCTGTTCAGCGGTCCCCGGACTCCAATACGGACATATTTCAAAGTAGTTTCAGTTGAAACATGTAAAAAATACTTTCTTACGCCGTTTGTCCACCACACGCCGTCACCGCCAACGTGATTACTTCGACCCGATAAAATGTCACTGTAAGACATACGCGACAGGTTTCATTTTGTTCTACGTCCTACAGATCGTCGACGTCAAGGTGGCTAGAAAATTAAACCTATAGCCTAGATCATAAAGTTGCATTTTATCGGTCCAAAACAATTTTGTTGCCGGTGACGGGGTGCGGTGGACAAACGGCCTTACTTGTAAAATAATGCTACATATCCGCGCTAATATAAAATTTGAAAAACAGTTTTTAAAATGAGATACAGTTACAACATAATACTTCCTGTCGATAATTATTCTAACTTTAATACAAACAAAGTTTAAAATTGGAATTGGAAAAAGGAAAAACGTGGAACTTTTCCCAGATATATTTGATATGGAGGAGGAGTGTGGAATACCACCAATATTATTTTAAAATATATTTTATTTTAGCATATCTTTAATGAATATAACGCTTTCATTTTGACATTACACGATAATCATAGACGAAATACTCTTTTGTCTAAGGTTGAAGTTTGATTTTGTTAAAATAAAATTTAATGGCCTGGTGACAAGATCCTCATGCCAAATTGAAGTCTGTGATTGAATTGAAAAATATTTTTGGTGAATTTCGATTATAGGGCCAGGGCCTCTGGTAATATATAATATTATGTCTAGAGCCACAAAGCATAACGAAGTACTGTGACGGATTATAAAACAGCAATTCCACCACACCTGCTTTTAGATTGGAACCATTTGGAAACATCGTGTCAATATCAAGCTATATTTAGAAACTCTACAGCAAATTTTGGGCACAAAAAATTCTTTCATAAACTTCAATTTTTTTTAGGCGGGGCAAGCACTGAAAATTACGGCATATTATTTTTGTTATCTTCTTTATGATTTCAGCTATAAGGTGTTCACTAAAACATAAGTATTTGGCGCTACTGCACTTGCCGGGCACGGGCCCCGGCTTGCACCCTTGCACCCCAAATCTGAAAAAATAACCTTTAATTTACTATTTCCTACTTACATAGTAAGAATGATAATAAAATAAAAAACTGGAAGTAATATACTTAGTTAAAGAAAGAAGTGCCAAGTGTGCATTTTGCAAGTTGTATGTATAATGGGGGAAATTCAAGAAGAGCCAGTGGACGGACCTACGTTATTTGGTCGGAATATTTCAATCCCATGTCTCGGAAGTCGTCAAGGATCTGTCGGCTGAGTTTGTCATGACTCGACCAAATTAATCAGATCCGCAATCTGTATCAGTTTCAACTTGTCTGACTGTACAAACGCGCGAGAATAACACAGTAAAAAATCATAAAATGGTAGTAGGGTCCTAACATTATATATTTGCTAAGATGATTTGTAGAATTCACTTGTAGAATTCGCTTAGCTACGCAAAAACTCTTGCAGAAACATTGCGGTTGACTTAAAATAAGCACATAAATTAAAACACGGATTAGCCTTCAATGCGCGCTTTAGAATCAATTATCCAGGGTTCCCGCGGGAAATCACCGGATAATGGTCCGTAGCCCGCCGGGGTTTCGCGAATAAACTGTTTACGTATTTTTAATTCCGCTTAGTTTAGCGCTACAGCGATACACTATTTCATTGTGGCAAGTTGAGATATTTTAGTTTTGCTAGTTTTACTAAACATATACTCGTACATATATATTTATATGATAGTTTGAGGGTGCGTCTATCTTTTTTGTTTAGCCTTTCGGGGGGCGTAGCAAACTCTTATGTCATTTTCATACATTTTTGTTTGGCGATTCTACGGGGAAGCGAATATGTTTACGTCTTGGCTAAACTCCCTTACCCTTCAACTGTCGCCGCCATTTTGTACAAATTCGCGCATCTGTCAGGCTACTTCTGGGTGATTTCGCGAATATCGCCGCGCGCGATTAAAACGACGACGCAACTTCGTTGCGCGAAAATTTCTATGTCACGCGGGAACCGTACATTTTGGTCAGCAGAGACTACCGCGTACAAACAGACAATTTTTTTTTGTCAATTTGTGTTCTATTACTGTTAATAACCCCCCTACATCGATTAGTTTGTAAAAATATTAATTGTACAGACACGCTAATTTTACACTACTTTACCTATATTTAACTTTACCTATATAACATCTTTAGATGTATTTTTTTTATGATATTTAGGGGGCAAGTGAGCAGACAAGTTACCTGATGGAAAGCCACTGCCGTCGCCCATAGACACTCGCGATATCCGAGTCGCAAGTGCGTTGCCGGCCTTTATGAGGAAATAGGGATAGGAGATTAGGGAAGTTGGGCAACCGGTTAACTCACTCACTGAACGAAACACAGCATCACGATCGTTTTTCTCTGAGCCCGTAGCATCATTTCGGTCGAGCTGGCCCATTCGTGCCAAAACATGGCTCTCCCACGGCAATGAGTATCCGTATTATGCACTTGATATCGACAAATTGTCTTAACGACGATAAAAAGAGATTATTTCCATACATTTTGGAAATAAAACCGCACTTATTGACTTTATCTTGGTGTGGGGTATTCACTTGTGTGACGTCCGCTCCGTAATTCACGTTAATTTACGGGCCCATTTACATCAGGCTCACGTTATTTTGTTATTTATAGGTTACAGGTCACGAGCCGCGCTCTTCACTGATATAATAGTATTAAAGTAATATACAGTCAGGGAACCTTAAACAGAGCCAGATTCCGGATCTAAGTGAATTGGTCTCGTTATGTCAAACTCAACTGAAAGATCACGAAACACGGTATCTTCTCTTCTATTATATAAATATAAGTCGGGTTTTTCTTCCTGACGATATATCTCCAGGAAACACGAACCAATTTCAACCGTTTGGCATTCGTCGGGTGGTGAGGTTTATAGCAAAGAAATTTCAGGAAAAATTTCGAGAAAAAGCAGAAAAATAGGTAAAATCATTTTTCGCATACCGCACCATCTTTGATACGTAGCATGCGTAGTGCATGCTACGTATCGGCTACGTAACCGCGCTTGACATATGACAGCTACTCATTGTACTCTGCTCAGATATTTTCTCATAATATTAGGGTTTCATCTTTGTTACCACGTGGATTTGCATATCGACCTTTGGTAAGAGGCAATCGGCTAGTTTCGGTTTCGTAGAGTTTTATCACTGTCGCACAATATACAAACAGTTCGGTATCTATCAAGGTACGCACACACTTTGACGGAGCGTACCGGGCCGTGCCAGGGCTTAGCGCAGCGCAAAAAACGCTATGGCACACTGTTGACGGGTTGGGTCTCATCGCATTCTAACGCTATACACATACAAAAATAAATTGTGTGTGGGAGACACCTGGCTCTATAATCAATACATTTTCTTACGTAAAAGAGTATAGAGGATGAAAAAGTACTTAAAAATTGAGTGGCAAGTTTGACACAATATCTTTGATCCCTTAAATCCGTTGGCGAAATTCGTCACTCATTTTAGTATACTATACTATCTAGCGCACCGAGTTCGTAAGTTGCTTTTATGAGAGCTAGGCTAGGCTATAGCCTAGATAAGTAATATAATTAGATAAAGATATGATATCTAGCTGATTATACGTCGCAAACAACTTTAACAACCCCGCACCGCGTGATCCCACATCACGCGGTGCGGGGTTGCAATCCCTAATTTAGACATTCTGGAAGCATTTGATTCAAATTTACTCAATAATAAATAATTTTGATTTCGATTTGAAAGTACCTAGAAAAATAACGTCTTTTGCTGAAATTTTGATGATGCTACGCTATGAATGCCGATAGCTACAAGCAACTCGATTATTCTCTATGATTTTAATTTAATCGATGATCTCGATATATATATTATATTATTGATGAAAAAAAATAAAAGTAAACGTAGGTATAGTCTGGTGTAGTTTCCGTGCCTTGCTTACTCTCGTCCGAACATTTCTCACCTTGAATTTGACTGCAAACTCTGCACTACTAAAAGTAAAATATTTAACTCCAGCAACTCAAACTCAAAGGAGCCTCGTAAATCTGAGCGTTTTTAAACTGGGGGCTTAGCCAAGACCTAAACGTTTTCGCTTCTTTGTAGAATCGCCAAATAAAATGTATGGAAATGATATAAGCGTTCGTTACGTCTTGTGTCATATTCATACGTTTCGTTAAGCGATTCTACTAAGAAGCGAAAATGTTTAGGTCTTGACTAAGCTCCCTTGATTTGGAGTGAAACTAAAGACCGACTCTAACACAAAATAAAGGAGCGTTTTACCAATAATCATCTCGTTAGTATAATTTATATTAACGAGACGTTATTTGTATAGTATAATTAGATAATTGAAATGAACTCGACGACGTAGACCCACAATTTTATTCGTGCGAAAATTCTTTATTCTCGCGAAAACGTTTAATTTCTTTGTACTAAAAACAACCTCAATCTTATATGTAAGCAAAAAACACTTTTTAGCATTAGAATTTATTAATTGGAAGCGAGCACATGCGTCTAACTTAATTCAGGAAGCGGTGGCAAAGACATGTTGATAAATACGAGGCATTTGACCGACAGACAGAATATGGAAGGTATTTTGTTCAAGACTTATTCGTATTTATTTTTCGTTACAAACCGCAAGGCTAATCACAAAATTTTTGTCATCACGAAACATATCGTAATCAGATTTATGTGACTAGCATCTAGAAAAAAAAAATACTCGTCATAGGTCATAGCCGATATTACGTATGACTTGGTACCTAACGTTTTTACTACAAAACAAACGCGCATATCCTCTCACTTACAACAAAGGAGATAGTGGTCATTTTGAAATGATTAATGATTTCCATCTCATTTATCATGCAAACAATCAGAGATATTGGAGTCAGAACTTGTGATACCCGATAGCGGAGCGGTACGCGTCTACGCGGCGCCGTGCATTAATACTATTTTATGTCAGAGATTGCTTTTGCCCGGCTTCGCTCGCGTGGAATTTGAAAATATTTCGGAAACATTGGAGCTCAGAAACAAACACACGCATACAAGTAATATAAGTTGAACGATGCGTATTCGCAGGTGCCTACGGTATTCTAGCAGTGAATATACGCTGTTAAAAATTTCCATAGTAAATTTACGAAATTTGTGTAGGAAGTTTATACGCACCACATTTTTAGAAATTTGAAACTCAGTCATGCAATTTTACTACACAATTTATTACATAATATATGAAAAATGCTACCTACTTCGTATTTGAGCTATTACAAAATGTAATATTACATCCAATTATTCCAATACAATACAAGATTTTGTAATTTTAGGATGCATCCGTAGTAAAATTGGAGTAAATTTACAAAATTTTTAATAGTGTAATAATGAAAGGGCCTGTTTCACCGCTTATTGTTAAAGTATCTGTTAGGCAATCCACAACTTTGTTGACAGATTCTCCATACAAAATTTGTAATAAATAGACTATCTGTAAGCGGTGAAACAGGATCTTAGTGTCCCAAAACAAAAACTGCTGACTGCAGGGTTCCTTGTAATATGCTAATTTGGCGCCAAAAATCCGCAATTAGTTTTTTTTTAATATTTTTATATATCTAGTGTCACTCGCACAGAAAATATAAATCTATCGACACCTTTCAAGCCCAAATCCATCGATCCGTTTAGGCTCCAGAGCATTCCACACAAATATACATATATAGGTACATACTTCCGAAAATCATTTTTTTATATTACATTACCATTCTGGCGTAGTCGGGAAAAAACTCATAAATCTAACATCCGAAAATCTAAAATAGTAATATTATTGTTTCTGACATTGACATTTTACTTGACAATCTATTGTCAACCCATTGGCCCCTTTGCCACCTTTTGCCTCAGGGTTGTAATTTTAGGGCCTGTTTTGCCACTCACGCATAAAATTTCTGTTACGCTATCAAATAAAGTTGTAGATAGACTATCTGTGAGCGGTAAAACAGGCCCTTAGTTTTATAAAGTTCCTACATTTTCCTACAAGTTTTGAGTTTGGGACATGCGACGAATTCCGGTACGTATAATCACAGTATAAGAATACATTTACTTTACACAATAGATAGAACTGTCGTGTCGCACTGTTGAAACGTTGAATGTACTGGGCCCGTTAGCAGCTGGTACGCAGAACATTTCAATTTACGTACAAATAAACGAAAACGTTTATGGCGATGAGAAAAATATGAGCTCCGGGTTTCCAGTGTTTATCTTATTTAACACAAACATTTCCATATTACAATTTCGTTCATCTCTTATGTCCGGCTTACACGTATTAAGTTGATAAGTACTTAACTAAACTTAACTTAACTTTAAGTTATTAACTGCATGTAAGCACAAAATTTAGTAGCAAGTGGCAAGTTAAGCCACTTAAAATTAAGTTAAAAATTAAGTACTTATCTACTTAATACGTGTAAGCCAGCCATTAAGTAGAGATGCTATGTTGGTTGTATTCTTTCTACTAGGGTTCTGATGTTGCTAGTGTCTATGGGCGTCGGTAGTTGTTTTCCATCAGGTAAGTCGTTTGCTCGCTTGTCTCGTTTTTTTTTAAAAAAAACTGATACCATTTTTATTAATATTATTTTTAGAGCTAAATAATCAAACGGTATATTGTATAGTTCTAAACACAGAATGCTCATTAAAACTACATCTCTAAGAAACGTCAATGTTTATATTACAAACATGAACGTTTGGAATTCTTTTATAACAACACTTTTATTTTGTTGGATATAGATTTAAACCTCTAAAATAACTCAAAACTATATTTCATGTGTTCCCTCAGAATAATTCTCTGGCAAAAGCTATAACTTTTATAAAAACTAACTTCTATTTTATTTATTGACTTTTTCTAGTTTTTCAACACATATTTTGTAGCGCTGGAGCTAAGAGCTAAAACAAACGAATTAATAACACTAATGGACATCCGGAAGTCTTTTAACCTTAATGACAGTTTTAGAGCTCACAAAACCTGAGACAATGAGGGATGGAGTGCATTTTGCTTTGCCACTCGCCGCACAAGTTTTTTGATGCATAATAAATGTTGGAGTGGTTTTAAATTAACTTTCTAAAGTTTTCTGGTTTAGTTGTGACGTATGGCACCTGTAATGCGGGATTCATTTAAACTAAATACTATCTTAATAAATTTTTCTACTTGAACTCTTAGAGAAAAGGAATAGTTTGATGAATTTAATATAACATGAATTTGACAGGCGCAATGAAGGATTTGCGCGATAGAAAATTTGAAACGAATACAACTACGGCATTGATGAACTATTTTATAGGTAACTTGTTGTTGTCTTATTCCGACTTTTCACATCTTTGAGTACTGAGGTCTTATCCATCAATAAACGCCATCTAGCGGCATTTTCCAAAACACGTGCAGTAATAATTCAAGATGATTTACGATATGGCTGGAATTGTGAGAGGAACTCGATTTTCTGCCTGGCTGGGAACCTTCCAATAGTTAATTACTTAGATTTTCATTACATTATCTTGCTGAGTCGAGGTAAACGAGATTTTAGAGTCTTGTCACACTTTGTGACAGGTGACGCAGCCTTTTTTGATTTTTGTTTCATAATGAGGCGTCCTATAAGTATCATTATTATTTTATATATTGGTTTATAATAGTCGGAGAGCCTAAGAGGGGATTTCTGGATTTACTCGAGCGCGTCAGGTTAAGCTAGTGTAGGCTTTCTACATATCTCTGGTTATCATGGTATAAAAATCAGATTTCCAAGTTAGTTCGTTATTTAAAACATTATTTTTGAGTACCAAAACGTTGTTTTAATTGAATATTTATTTGTAACGTGTTTTTGTAACGTATTTTAATATCAGATTTTTTCTAAAGGTACTATAAGTACTGATGATCCATACCCAAATTGCGACCCTTTAATTTGGTCGCGTTTTGTCAAACCTAGTCGACAGTTTAAGATTTACAAGGAATTAACTAATATATTATTTCGACTAAATGCCGTAGGTCCGTCAACCGACTATGAATCGATTTAACCTTAAAAACACAAAAAAAGTTTAGTAAAATTAATCCTATAAAAAATTAATTAATTTGAAAAGGAGCAATTTAACTTAAGTAATAGGGGTACTAAAATCCGAATTTACCGAAAGCTTAGCAATTCCTATTTCACGGGTTATTAAAAAGGGGCCTCGTAAAATTCACCTCATTGGCATTAATGGAGAATTTAAATCAAGCATAGTCAGCGTGTCCAGAGTAAAATAAATTAAGCGCGGACGTTTTGCTATAAATCTGGCTGAGGCGCTTGAGAGCGCTGCCAGCGCTGTAATGGCTCATTCAGCTGGGACGATGAGGCCAAATTGCTTAGCGTACGGTAATGTGTCATTAAAATTAGCCTGTGCGAATCTTATGAATTTAAGCTCCAGTCCTTTAAAGAGACACTTTAAGTTTACTGTATTCATACAACCCGTCGAGACGAGCCAAGTCAGACTTTTTCGCAGGGTAATATTAAGGTCAGGCTGTTTTAAGAAGGTTATAAGAGTGTCATTTTGCTCTTCCAAATTTTGACACGAGAGCAATTGTGTTTTCTAGTTATTATTTTTTTATGATGCAACGAGCAGACAGGTTACCTAATTGAAAGCAACTGCCGTCGCCCATGGACGCTCGCGACATCCGAAGAGTCGGAAGTGCGTTGCCGGCTTTTATGAGGGAATAGGGATAAGGGATTAGGGAAGTTTGGCCACCGGTAAACTTACTCACTGAACGAAACACAGCACACCGCCGTTTCACACCAGTTTTCTGTGAGACCGTGGTATCGTATCGTGGTACCGACCCACTCGTGCCGAAGCATGGCTCTCCCACGGCAATGATGCTCATTTATTATGTAGGTTGAGATCGGAAAATGTCTCATTGGCATACGCCTCCATCGCGCCGGGGTTTGAACCTGCACCCTCTCAAGTGCGAACCAAACGTCTTACGGCTACGGACGCTCAATCTGTTAATTATGCTACTAGCATCTGTCCGCTGATATGCGTCTACATTCGCCTATATTCGTCTATATTCGCCTATATTCGCCTATAAGTGAGTAAACAAAGTACTACGACAGACTTTGTGGACGTTTGCACGATGGTCGTGCCGAACAATGAACAACGAATATCAGCGATTATATAGAGGCATAATAAAGTCCGTAAATAAATATTGAATAGAGAAACATAAACAGCACGTAAGCACGACGTGTCGTGGGGACCGAGTAACATTGACGATGATATAAATTCTGACCACGTACATAATGTATCATGTTTTCTGTTGTATTGTCTAAGCCACGGATATCTAAGCTCAACGTTATCTATTAGACTGCAGTGAAGCTTTCAGTTCTAAGCCACAATATATATTAATACAATACAACGACGGTGAGACACTGACTAGTGTTAGGCTGGAGGAGCGTTATATTTACTTTACAAGAACATAATAATGTCATATTTATGTGCTAGCTAATGCCCACAACTTCGTTGACCAAAAAATTGTATATCACGCAGGAACCGTACATTTTCCTGGGATAAAAAGTATCCTATATATTGCCCAGACTTAATGGCTGTTAAACAAAAAAATATTTATTCAAATCCGTCCACTAGTTCCCGAGATTAGCGCGTACAAACAGACAAAAAAATCCAATTTAACTATTTATTATATGTATAGATTCGTGGGCTGCACTCAATCTAAAGATGTAAAAAATGATGTTCAATTTTGTTCGTCACGCTAATTGTTGGAAATTTCTAAACGGATTTGACTAATTATAGCCCTGAAATATTTGTAGAAGATCAGAAAATGTTCGTTTAAAAAATTGATTCTCAGTTGTGTAAGTTTCAATGAAGTTAGTCTACTGTAGCTAATTATGTTGTATCAAAACTGCACTTGCTTCGCGGTCGGATAAATCATTGCAGCTTCCTCTTGCCCAAGAAGTTATTGCTTTTGATACATAAAATAACGAAACTTGCTGACTTACTAACTTTTGATTGCACGATTCGTATTTTGAATACGACCAACTTCTCTGTTTCTAATAAAGCAGAATGTTTTAATCAGTAGAATATAAATTTTTAGTTTCACCTTCTCAAATGTATTCCAGCGGATTAGATAATAAATATAATTTCAGAAAAATAAAGATTGTTCGTCGAAAATTATTTACACTTTTATTGATTTCATACAAAACAAAAATGTGTTAATATCTTCAAATCTAAAATTAATATTTAAAAACAAAAACATAGCATATTTAAGCAAAGTGTAACTGATTCCAGAACCCCTTTCTGAAATTTTTGCCAATCCTGATTGGTTTTCATTAATAAGGGTTTAAATATTTTCATGAATAAGGGGGTTAATGTTAAGGCACCTATAAGCCGCAATTTCAGTATAGTAAGTATCCCTCCATAAATAGGTAATAGGCGAGACCTGACGTAAGACTGGGCTTTGTGGGCGAGCGTGAACGCAGCACATACAATATTAATGCTGTGAACTCACGCGAACCGTGCGTGTGTTACTTTCTTTTGTGATCGTAAAACGATACGTCGGCACAATCATTTATAGTCTCATGAATAAGTTTAGTAAATTAAGATTTTTAGCAATATTCCGCGAAATTAACCTCAACCGCCTCAAAGTAAAACGGCGATTTGAAAACCTCGACGCGTGTTTCGCCCCAACACCGGGGCATCCTCAGGAAGGGCATCCTGACATGACAGGCATCCTCAACCCACCTGTTTACCACCTTTTAGGTTGAGGTTAATTTCGCGGAATATTGCTAAAAATCTTAATGTACTTAACTTACACCTATATAGATTACCGCAAAGTAACACCTGATTCTATTAACTAGCTATCTTCCTCATGAATAACTCGCCCGTGTGCCTACAAAAATGTATAATATACTGTATAGTAGATATAGTTCTTTCGGTCAATCTAGGCGGTAGTGGTTATCAGCCCTCTGTCAAAATATTTTTTTATGATATTTAGGGGGCAAGCAAGCATACAGGTTACCTGATGGAAAGCAACTGCTGTCGCCCACGGACACTCCGTAACATCCGAAGGGTCACAAGTGCGTTGCCGGCTTTTATGAGGCCTATCCCTATGGATAGGGGGACTAGGTAAGTTGGGCCACCGGTAAACTTACTCACTGAACGAAACAAAGCACAACGCCGTTTCACGCCAGATTTCTGTGAGGGCGTGGTGTCACTCCGTTCGAGCCGACTCCTACGGCAATGGGTATCCAAAAGTCGAAAATATCTTATTGGTACACGCCTCAACCGGGGTTCGAACCTGGACCCTCTCGAGTGCGAACCAAAGGTCTTACCCACTAACTAGGCTACGGACGCAACTAGCTGTTGCCCGCGACTACGTCCGCGTGAAACTTTTATTACTGCTCCGCTCCTTTTGGTTGTAGCGTTATATTATTTATCCTATAGCCTTCCTTAATTAATGGACTAACTGAAAGAATTTTTTTCAACCAGTAGCTCCTGAGAGAGAAGTATAGATTTTAAGATTTAGCTAATCTCGTTGTTGTGAAATAAGTAATTATTATTTTTAACAAAAAATTTAAACCGACTTCCAAAGGAAAAAACTAAAATAGTACAAAACAAACTAAAATGTATTAAATAAAATTTATTCTTTAATAGTGCCTGTTTCAGAATTCGGTGAGGCATCAGCCTATTTCCGTACACAATC
>JAOTAV010045098.1:0-17244 GCA_026546445.1 Cyclargus thomasi
TTTGTTACGTGCACGTTGTGTTCACTCCTTAGAGAGATACATTCCTAGATTATATTAATTTTGTAATCTGATATATAAACTGCAAGCATTATGAATTGTATCTTGTTTTGTGGACCAAATAAAAAAAAAATCTCAGGGAGCCCGAGGGACGTGCTAAAGCTGTCTTGGGACCCGCAACGAAATTAATCATAAGAAGATAGGAGGAGTAGGAAATACCAAAAAAATACTTTATAAACATTTAATAAAAAATAAATAAAACATTTCAGACCGCAGAACAATGGCGCTACGTGTTCTTCATATCAAGCGCCGTGTACCTCCTGGGCGCAGTGGTTTACGGCACCCTCGCGTCCGCCGAACGCCAGCCTTGGGTACTGGAGTTCGACGTCGACGCCACCTTCGACACCGACGCCTCATCCGTCACGACGGCGTACGATAAAACGGAGAGGAATTCTGAGATGTAAACTGTTACTCGTACCACAAAATGAAATTATTGGCCGTGTTTAAAAAAAAAAAACAAAATGGTGGATGTTGAAGTCAAAATTGTGAGGTTGGAATTTTTTTTTCCGCCCATTTAGGTCGAATAGGGTATCAAAATGAAGGACTTTGAATAGCTATTCTAGAAATATACATAACTTGATGTTTTAATTGCAATGTTTCCTGCAGTCGGGTTTACTGTTTTTAGACATATTAGCTTGTTTTAATAAAAAGTTTCATCAGACCCGCCAATGGTTCAATTTACCTGATATTATGTCCGACGTGACATTGTAAATTGTAAAGATTATGTTCCTTTTTAAAAACGCTAATAACGGTACTTTCACGTACCAGTTTAAGACTAGTTATGAATATTATAAAGGAAACTAATATGCTAACAATCTGTTAGATCCATTAAAAAATAAATGACTTATCTTATATTTAATATTACTTTGCGGAAATCCATAGCTTCAAGTTTAGTAAATTAAGATTTTAAGCAATATTCCGCGAAAATTAACCTCAACCTGCAAGTAAAGATGCTCAACCTCAAGAGGTTCTCAACCCGCATTTTTACTTGCAGGTTGAGGTTAATTTTCGGGGAGTGTTGCTAAAAAATCTTGATTTACTAAACTTGACTTATCTTAAATAATATATGTACCAAGTGGGGCTGAAATTAAATAGTTTGTAGTTTAAAAATGTTTTCAGTAAGTTTTCAATAGTGAATGGTTTCTTCAGCTTTGGTGTGAATTGTTTTGCGCAAATGTATGATATATAAGTAGTAATAGAACTTATTTAGTCAAATGCTACAGTCAGGTTAATAGAGTGACGCTTGTCCTTAGGCCCGGTTTACATTTAATTAAGTACAGTAGCAAGTTAACAAAACGGTCATCTAAAAATTAAGTTGTAAGTATTAAGTGACGTTCAAACGTTGGCGAGTTAAGTAATCATAAGTTGCTGGTTCGATAACAAGATAAGTCACCATAAATTGCTCAATTACTGCGTACAAACTAATTTAATTTAATATTTTACTTAAATAAATACCTATTGTATTAAAATATGTACTGTACTAAACTTAGATGTCTACACATTGGTGAGTTAAGTTGATGCGGGAAACGCGAGACGGGTAACACTTCGCACTCAACTCGCCAAAAATACGATCGCGTTCTATTTAAGCCAACTTCTACAACTTGATTTAGTTAAGTAGCGAGTTAACTTGCGCGACAGGCGAGTTTAGTTATTTTTGACATTTGAACGGTAAAATCGAGTTAAGTTGTTAGTTGTCGATTAAGTTGGCTTGATTAGAACGCGATCGTATTTTTCGGCGAGTTAAGTGCGAAGTGCGCGTCTCCCTCACCCCGCCAAATTAACTGACCATTGTGAGCATTATTTATCAAAATATTTAATGCAATAGGTATTGAAATTTGATTTTGGTTTAGTAAAATATTGAATTCGATGAGTTTGTTGGCAATAGCTAGGCAATTTATGGACTTACCTTGTTATCGAACCAACAACTTATTATTACATAACTCGCCTACGTTTGAACGTCACTAAATAATTACTACACAACACTTGGCCGACCACTTTTTTACCTCGCTACTGTACTTAATTAAAGACCTTGCAGCGCTCGACCGAATAGTTATTGATTTTAATGTCGTCATTTTATTAACAACCGAGTCATTGAAATTTGAAATAGCAAATCCGATCAGATGACTGTAACAATGCAACGCAAGTGCTGTACCGTCGTAGAAACTAATTCATAGCCAGGTGACGGATCTACGTCATGGCTGTGAATCAACTTATCCGATAGTACGTATCTACAGTGCGTCTTTTCGTACAGTAAAGTTGTACATTACGTACGGACTATAGTTCAAAATAACTGGCATCGCTTGAAAATGTAGAAATTATTGTAAATATTATTTTAATCTTACTTAAGTTACTCTGTCCGTTTAACTGCATGCGACGAAAGTTATAGTTTATTGAAACTATAGCATTGGCTAAATATCAAAAAATATATACAGGGTATGTATTATATCTCAAAAAAGAACTTTTTAATAACTGTTTTGTTAATTCGTAAAAAATCTTTTGTAGGCAGATGGCGGACCTACGACATTAAATTGGGTTATGGACTCAGAGCGACTTTTCGGCAAACTAAGGTTTAAGTAGAAAATTCAATATAAATGTCTATACTGTTTCATCTCCCGTTGCTGAAGGTACGCGCACACTTTAACGTAGCGTGCCGAGGCGGGGCGGGCCGGGCCGGGGCTCAGCGCAGCGCAAAATACGCTAAGGCTCACTGTTATCGGACCGGGTCTCGCATTGACGTATTTTGAGTACGTCAGTGTGATCAGTCTTAAATCACTAGTGACTCGATATACTAAAAACGTTGCTATATTTTACTATATCTAGTAAATTCTTCTAAACCGTGTTTTAGCTTTGACAATTTTTTTTTCTTTATCTATCAATATATTCTACGTGGTTAAAACTAAAATAAAAATGTATATTCATACAGACTATCTTGATTATCTTTTTTAAATGTTGTATTATATTTATAATATATATTTCCTACTATAATGTACTAAAAGATATTGGACTAATAAACCATTATACATTTGTAAAAAAAATGCCCCGCTGAGCCCCGGCACGCTCCGTCAAGGTGTGTGCTACGCGCATCCGTCTCCGTACAATTTATATGGAGGCGGATTTTTCCGCTGAGACCCGGCACGCTGCGGCCCGGCATAGTTTTCTCATTCCTTTATCGGGCATTAAATTTCGCAAACGATCTAAATTACATAAATTCACCATCTGCCTATATGAATCATCTATCGAAGGTAGTAAGCACGTACAAAATGTCTTATATTGTCTTACTTACATTGAGCGTTATGTACGCATATTACACTCAGTGGCGTAACTACAAGGTGGCAAGCCGGCAAAATGCCACGGACCCCCAGCCGGAAAAGTCCTCCGATCAGGCCCCCTAGACAAGTAGCAAGCGATTATTTTTTACAATAATCGCTTGACGTGTTTTTGTATTGGATTTACATGGTGGAACGAAAACGAATTTGCCACGGGCCTTCATATAGTTACGCCACTGATTACACTACCGTCTTACTACGAGTAGACTAGTTTAATATAGTTTTGTTACAAAGATCTGTTATGTGTAAGTACTTTTATGCTTATCTGTATATTGTGATTGTAATAAATGTCGTTATTCAAGTATTAAGTTTTTCTCTTAACCTTTTAACAACTGGTTTTGTTCTTCTCAGGTCAGGCAAAAACATTTGAATTATGTGTTTTTTTCTGTGCATTATGTAGGCAGCAGATTATTAGAAAATAATAAATTAATATTTATTGTGCACCAATTTCAATTAAATTTATATTACATAAAGCACAATAAATTTAATTAAAACCGTTTCTAAAAAAAATTAACGACGCGTAAAAGCGACATCTATGTACGAATTTAGGAACTAGAATTGGAACCTTTGTAAATTAGTATCTTGTTAATTTGAGAAAAAAAAACTTATTTCAAAATAAAATATAGAAACTACTTTTATTTTACTACTATCCACAGCTGAGTAGATTTTGTTTTTTATTTTTAATTTTCCCGTTCGCGTCTAGTCAAATACAACTTGAAATAGTTGCGATGTACAATTTTCTTATTACTGATGCTTATAAAATATAAAAGAAAATTATTGTTAAATTGCAGTTAATAAAATAACAAGGAAATAAATTTGCAGTACGGAATAAAATATAAAAATTTTAACAGGAAGTGAACCACGCTCCATCTCTCCGTCCATCTTTAAAATTTCAATTTTCCAGAAAGATTATTGTTTTATTCTGCTGGCCCGAAATTCGAGTAAAGGGTACGTGTGTAAATGTTTTTTATCATTATTTAAATTTTAAATAACTATTAAGCAGAGTCGTCTCAAAAAAAGGCCTTATTTTTATGAATTCCATTTCCGGAAAAGTACTTAGGCCAACGACGTCACACCCGCCGCTTTGTTTGTCGGCAAGTATAAAGGCGGCGCCGCTTTGTCGCGTGCCGATTGGCGCGTTTGATTTTGAACCGAGAGCTTGTGTTAATTTTCTAATTTGAATTAGTTTGATTTCGATTCCAAATTGTTTTTTTGCCCGTTTGACCATGGATAAAGATAGCTTGGCTCTGAAACTGTTGAAATTAACCGAGCAGACCGGTTACGACATCGCTCAACACAACGGCCAGAGGAAATACGGACCACCGCGTGACTGGACCGGCCCTCCGCCGCCGAAAGGCTGCGAAGTCTTCATCGGGAGTCTGCCCAGGGAGGTGTACGAGGATGAGCTCGTACCGCTGTTCTCCAAGGTCGGTAAGATCTACGAGATGCGGCTGATGATGGACTTCTCCGGGTCGAACCGCGGCTACGCCTTCGTCACCTACACCACGCGAGTGGAAGCCGCCGCTGCGATCCGGCAACTCAACGGCTACGAGATAAGGCCGGGCAGGAACATCGGGGTTGTGAAATCTGTCGACAACTGCCGCCTGTTTATCGGCAACATCCCGCCGACGAGGACGAAGGACGAAATCTTTGAGGAGCTGAGGAGCCGCGTTCCCGGAGTGATCAACGTTATACTGTACAAGAACCGCTTCGACCGCAACACCAACCGGCGCTTTGCTTTTGCGGAGTTCTCGTCGCACCGGGCCGCGGCTATGGCGAGGCGGGCTCTGGTCCCGGGCAATGTGAAGTTGTGGGGCCAAGAGGTGACTGTGGACTGGGCGGAACCCGAGCCGTATGTTGACGAAGACTTGATGAAAAGCGTGAGTACACTACGTCTATGCTTGCGTATTTTATATTTTTCTCTGGCTCTTGCGATGTTGTTTAAAATGTTTTTAAAAGATGTTCTTAAATGCCTAAAACTTTTTAGCAGAATAAGCACTGACTATATAGTTTTAAAGTGAAAAACCTAACTTTGTTTTTGGTAATTTATCTTATGTGTACATTCAATCCCATTTTAGTATCTGAATAAATTTGTTTACATCATTGTAACAAGGCGAATGCATCTTTCTCGTGTTTACAAGTTTCGTGTTACGACCACACTGCTCTTTGTAGCCGTTGTAAACAGCTCTTTAGTTGCTAAGCGTGGGTGTTTCGGGGTTTCAGGTCAAAGTGCTCTACGCTCGTAACTTTGAAATAAGAACAACACCAGAGACGATAAAAAAAATATTCGAATCTACAATTAATAATAAAATTGAACGTGTTAAGAAAATCTATGACTATGCATTTATACATTTCTATGAGAGGAAACATGCAGAGCTTGCAATGGCCAAGCTGCAGAATATAGAGATTGATGGAAGTGTTATAGAAATATGCTGGGCAAAACCTGTTGACCGCGAATTGTATAAAATACAGAAATTAAGTAGAGGCAATGCGAAGTTTAATAAAAGCTTTGATTTAAATCAAACACTGTTGCTCTATAAACAGCATCTGGCGAAGATGGACTATGACAAAGGAACTAAGGATGAAGGGATTGGTTCGGCATATGCCAGTGAGTCGACATGCTGTTCGCCAATGGACACTAAACCTCACCAATTCGTTAACGACTATCCATTGGCTCCACGTAAACTAGAGGCAATGTGCAACAGGTAATCTTTTTTTTCATCTATACTTATCTTAACTTATAATAATTAATTATGGTTTTTGTGCACACAAATTTTCTTGATGTTATATAGCCTATAGCCTCGATAAATTAACTAACCAACACAAAAGTAATCTAGTCAATAGTTTCTGAGATTAGCAAACAAACAAACTCACTTTTTACTATTATTATAAATTAATGTGATAAACCATGCATTAACTATTAATGTAATTTAATTTTGGTTTTCAGATACTCGTGGCTACCACCTAAATATTACTTCAAGATGTTTGTTGATATGAACGGGGCTGAGTGTTGGAGTTGTACTGTAGAACTGCCAGTTGTTGGATACCCACTCTTCAGTGTACCCAAATCCATTGGGCCTTTTACAACAAGACATTGTTTCTCATACCAGCAGGCTCATGTAGAAGCAGCAGAAACAATACTACATGTTTTGAAGGTAATTGCACATAAACTTCTCATTAAAATACTTTTTCATTTGCTTTAGAACCAACAAACACAGCACACCACAGTGCCTTCATAGGTTTGTCCTTAAGGATTTCTCTCACAGAAACTTTTCAGCTTGATAAGTATACTCTATATCTGTTTGCCAAATTTCATCAAAATGCGCTTAGCAGTTATGAAATGATCGATGCACAAACATTGTAAAACTTAAAACTGTTTCATTACCAATTCATTTGTTATTGCATTGTGTATATAATGTGTAATTGCAAAGCATTATCCTTCTCTGGTACTAAATTTGTTTAGGGGTTGAATCATAGTGTTGTGTATAGCACTTACAAATATTTTATAAGCATTTATATTATTTATTTTTAAGTATAAAATTTCATTGTTGTAGCGCCTGAACATGGATGTTCTGCAACAAGCAGCAATGCAGCCTGTGTATACTCCCCTGGTATCTCCAAACTGTCTGAGCGTGCCGTGCAATGTCTTTCAACCATCAACTATGCCAGTGCCAATTCAGACCATCCCTGCATTGTGGCAACCACCAGCTTAATTTAGTTTAACGGTAATGCAATTTTAAGGGGATTTTAAAAATTCTGTTATAAATTGTTTTAGTTATAGGATTTATTTTAGTATTTATCTAAATGGATTCTAAGAAATCCATTTTTATAAATCGTTTTTAAAGACTTACCGTTATGATTGCAATTCTGTATTAATTCTTGTTAAAATTATTTTAGAATTGTTTTAAATTGGTGTTGGACTTGTATGAATCAACATATTTGTTTTTGTTCCATTTTCTTAAATCATTTTAGTCATAAGGTTTATTGTTTGTGATTGCAATTTTGTATTAATTTTTGCCAAAATTAATTTGAAATTGTTTTAAATTGGTTTGGACTTGCCTTAGAAATCAACATATTTGTTGACTTATTATACTTTTAATTAAGCTATTATTGTTCATCTGATTTAATCCATTTTAATGTAAATATGAAAAACTACTATTGATTTTTTAAATTTTAATCTGTTTAATATTTGGATCAGAATGGATTAAAACAGACTAAAGAATTAGACTAGCAGTTTTTACATCTGTAAAGCTGTGTATTCTATGCTTCCTTGTGAATATACTTGTATATCCAGAGAGAATGTATAGGTTTTAATGATTCCTTTATCAAAGTATTCACAATTTTTTTGCAAACAGAGTATATTGAACAAGAACGTTATTTAGAAGTTAAGTATAGTTTTGTATTTTCATATTGACCCATGTTTTTTGATGCGACTCAAGAGATTTATTTTTAGGAGTTGAATGTTACTTTTAATTTACATTTTGTATAAGACTGAAACTAAAATAAATGTTTGAATTTTACATTTTGTTATTTTTATTTTCACTCTGAGACGTAACTTGGCACTTCTATTCTCTCTAGGGGCTTCCATAAACTACGCAAGGGGGCAACTGGTCGAATCACATGACGAAATGTAGTGTGCGGTTTTTGCAAATGCATAATATCACTAGATTCATTTTGAACCGAAAATAATTTAACTAATGTAACGGTTGTGACGTCAGCCAGCATTTCCTGCCGCCAAAGCCGCCATTTACTCCGCCCACCATGCCAGCCATTAGCCAATGCCGGTGGGGATATATGAGTGCCAGCCATGCCAGAATTATGATTATTCTTAATCAATAAGAATTAAGTGGAAACTCTGCCCGATTTTCAGTTGATTTTGAATATAAAAATAAATAGTGTGGAAACTTTGCATAGTTTTTATTTTAGCCGCTTTACTAAGAAAATATATATAAAGATCGTCATTTTTTACTAGACTAGCAAGTGTAATAATTATTCTAATACTATTTAATAATATTTACTATTTATTTATTTCAAAATCTTTTTTTACCCAGTTAGCTGGGGACAGGTTTCATATGGTACACAGGGAGATGTGGGATCTAATCTCAGGAATCCGTCTTTACAGAAACAGCCCGACTCGCACGGCGGGGCGTTTCTGCAGTCGTAGAAAGAGTTGATCGACTCGCAGGTCTCGGGCGGACAGGTTTTTTGACACTGTCGATACTCCTCGTTTGGCTTGCACTTATTACCTGTAAAGTAGGTCATGAATATTAAATAATTGGTCTATGATATTAGGTAGCTAAGTAATGTATAGACGATATTCCGAAATATTAAGAAACCGGCTAAGTGCGAGTTGGACTCGCACCAGTAGAGAGCAAAAATTTGAACACTTTGTACAGAAAGTTAAACAGTTTACCACGTCTAGCGCAATTATAGGGCACTGCGGCGCCATCTAGTATATCAAGGTTGGCCGTACCTTTCTGTCGTATGCCTTTTTCAATATTTCGAAAAAGGACTGCGAATCTTCATTAGTTAAACACTGTCTAAATATTTTTGTAGAAGATATATAATAATAAGAATACGGGGGCTAATGTTTAGACGAGGCTCTCTTACAGCAAACGTTTTTTGGCAATTTTTTCTTTTTGATACTAGATGGCGGCGCAGTGCCCCTTAATTGCGCTATGACGTGGTAAACTGTCTAACTTTCTGTATTAATATTAATGCTAAGAGCAAAATAATTTAACCCAAATTATTTTGCTTTTAGCATTTGTTATAGCGGCAACAGAAATGGATATTCTGTAAAATTTAAAGTCTACCTATACCGTTTTTGAGATACAGCCTGGAGGCGGGCAAACATAGAAGTCTTAGTAACAGCCTCCTGTTCTTAACGTTTGGGAACAGGACTCTACGAAATATGAGAACTTGGCTACTATAGTATATACAGTGCTTACTTGCAAAATGCATACTGCTTTTGTGAAATAATTTTGCTTTCGTGAAATAACGGAGTAGCCGTGTGCGGTTATGCAGGTAGCGTCTGGTAGAGATTGAATAATACTGATTTTAAATTTTTTGACTTGTAGTAACCTTTCTTCGCTCCTATTTACTCTATTATAGATCATATATTAACCTAATTTCTCTATCCATGAAGGTAAAAACTTTGTGTGTTTAATGTTTGTGGCGGGTAATGTCCAAAGCTAGCGAACCGAATTAAAAAAAATCACTCACTATCAGGAAGACGCAACATAAGAAATTTCTACTGGCATATTTTTGTTTTGAAATGAAATAAGTTAGTTAACGCCCGAATCCCAATGGAGTGAGCACTGGGCAACTAGTGCAAATATAAAAACGCGTATAGTAAACTATACCTACTAGATCTAGCTACTCTGTTCTGTCTGCATTCTGCGATGGGTATGCACTTGCTTTTCTCGTCCCTGGCGTACCCGTCTTCACAGTAGCACTTCTGGTTGCAAACTATATTGACGACAGGGCAATGGGTTTTGTTCTGCTCGTGCAGGTCCGAACACACGTTGTCGCAGAATCCGCCGCAGGAATAGTACTCGTGCTCCCCTGAGCAGCGCTCTGGAAATACACCTTAATATTTGGGAAGGTGCTAGTGTACTAACTTGTTGTTTGCTAATAACGAATATAATTAATTAGGACAAATTAATTAATTTAATAAAGGAAATTTCATGAACCGACATATTATTTCAAAGGACAGGCACCGCCTAGTTTGGGGACCGTTAAATTGCGGATGATCTGTAAAAAATTATTTTGGTCAATAAATATTTTGTATTTGTATTGTATAATGTACATTAAAATTGTTTCACAATTCAGGCTTTTTATGTAATGACGGCTGTACATTTTCGCCGAGAGCTCTTGGGCGAGAGTGTGCACGCGCCATAAGACTCATCATATTTTATTTCGACATTGTCATGATCTATTTTATCCAGTAGATAAAAATGCTATCTTATACTTTTGTATACACAGGGCGTGTTTCATCGCTTACTGATAAAGTTGCTGTTAGTCTATCCACGTCTTTTTTTACTTTGATAGAATCTCCATACAATATATTAAGAAAGTTATGGATAGACTATCCGACTCTTAACACTAACCCGTTATAACTATTAGGCGGTCATGTGCTCTACGGCCTACTCGTAACCGACCAGCTGTCACATACTTACCGCAGTTTTCTCTTGAAATGCAATCCCCGAGCGGATTCCTGAAGTATCCATCTTCACATACGCACTTCGGTTCGCACTCCTTGTCAATATGACAGCTGAACTTAACATCTTTGTTCCTGCATGTTCTCTCGGGTGGACAAACATTCACACATTTTTCTATTTCATGGCGTCTATGGCACTTAGTTTCAGCTGAAACAGTAGATAGAGAGAGTTTTGGTTAAACCATACCATACCAATCAGATAGGCGCGAAATGTCTGGTCAAGTCTCTGAAATAATATTTAGTATTGCGCCTGTATGTCGCAGAACTTCAAAATGACTTTATCGTTTTTAATTAGATGTGTTCTTTTTGATCGAACACACACTATAAAAACTATGAAATTTGTGAGACGTACTTTATGGATGGTCCCTAAAGTGGAACAATAGAAAAACATAATATAAGACATACTGTTTCGTAACTGAAAACATGTCAGTGTATAATCTTCAATTACAATTTAAATAACAATAATAGACAAAAAATAAAGGCAATAGGTAATAGCATGGAGTGTCTGTACATTTGTGTGGGGGTGCTAAGGAACAGTAATAGAACACATATCGACAGAAAAAAATTTGTCTGTTTATCTTAGTTAGTAAATAACGCGCTAATCTCAGAAACTATTGGACGGATTTGAATAAATCTTTTTTTTGTTTAATAGCTATTAGGTCTGGCCAACATACGATGGAATACTTTTTATCTCGGGTATATAGTGTACGGTTCCCGTGTAATTTACAAATTTTTGCACAACGAAGTTGCGGGCACCGACTAGCTAGGCATATAATATGTCGTTTTTATACAATTCAACTAGGCAAATACAGGCTTCAAAGACCCCAGTTAATAACGGCGTAATATTATTTATCTCAATAGATAAATAAAAGATTTAAAAAATCCGACTATGGCACTTTACATGTCCGACTATTAGCAATACACAAAATAAAACTTTAGATAAAACTAGCAATAATACCATACTAATAAATGTCATGACCTATGTTGAATAAGGAAAAACTTTAAAGAACTTACCGCTTCCCACAGCTAAAGTCGCGGAAAGGGAAATCCCCACACAAAAAATAAACAAACTATCCATGTTATTTTTAATTTCACACGACTGCTTACGATGCGGGGTGCTGGCCAACACTGATCTTGGCTGTATATAAAACTTATTTATATGAAGCTCAAAAACTTCGTTTGACTCCGCTTGGCTATTGTAAATCTGCTTTAGGTATGGATAATATTTATATGTGATAGTATTATGGATAAACCTAACGCTCGCTTAATGATAAGCAGCTAAGCATATTATAGTTACTTAACGTTAGTTAAATGTAGAAATAAAAGTAGCGAAATCTTATCAAACTTTATTTATATCCTGGCAATTGAACAATCACAGAACATTCGTACAATGGTATACAAGGCATGGTTGAGTTTTCTCTAAGGAAACCATCTTTGCAAACGCAGGCGGGTTCACAAGGTTGTTTGCTGGGACAGTTCTGCCTCGCGAGAAGTGTCTCACAGGTATCTCGTGGGCATTTCTTTGCGCATACTCGATATTCTTCATTCTTACCGCATTCTTCTGAAAACATATTTTTTTCACTGTAGTAATAGAAAAAAAAACAATAACAAATCACAGCAGGGGAATATAGAGAGCAAGAAGAGTCTAAAAAAGTGCACTAACACAACCATTTGAGTTTTTCTAATATTATAACAGATCCATGAGATTTGTCCAAAAGTTTTACAAATTTTCTAGTACAGTGTAATTTTGTACCATCATGGTAGAAAATTACCTATGTGTGAGATGTGAGTGTGCTGTCCCCCTGTCCCCCTCCCCTTAAATGCCTTACGTAATTTATGAACGCCCGGTAAATAATATTTCAAAATCCATTATTTTTTCATTTAAGACGTAATAAACTTTCATGTAAAATAATTCCACCCTTACCTATTTGGCAACTTGCGACGCACAAGGAAAACAAAAAACAAATTAAAATAAATTGACGATGCATGGTTAACTTGTAAATATCGATTTAACTCTGATGTGATTTTGTTTTGCATGTGTCTTTATACCGATTATTGTTTACCTACTTATATACTTTGTAGTTTGTTTATGAAAGTAAAAACAACGCTATCACAGAACATTGTAAAAATCCCGACGCAAATATGACCAGAGTTAGAGTTACTGTTGTTATTAGTAAACAAAATTTATTTAGGTATTCATTTTTAGAAAATCTCTGAATGTTGGTGGGGTTAATCTTAAGATGGGGTCATAACGTTATCGGTTATCGCTGGATATGATAATAACACACACAAGGTAACCCGAAACTGTTATGGATATAAATAACGATTTTGAAAACCAAAATTTTTTTGTTGTTCCGACTAATGCAAAGTTTCGACTCCGAATATGATGATTTAACGGTGTTAAAGTAGATGTATTATTTGTAAAATTGTAAGCCGCGTCCGATAGTTTGCCAGCTTTGGACGTAAGTCGCGTACGAGTCCTTGGGTTGACCTTGGGCGTTCTTACATCTGAAAGGGACCTAACTGCTAGCACGAAGACGTCTAAACATACTCAGCATGCCAATAAGTCGTGACCGTTACGACGCGTAAGCCACGTCTGATAGTTTGTAAGTGCCTTGATGTTGTTGAAATTTATTTTTCTTCTTCTTCTTGGCGTATGCCTCCCCGTTTAGAAAAAAAAATTTATTTTTATTTTTTATAAAAAATTTGTTTTCTCGCTTTTACTTGACACTCGAAATGGTTAAATAGCTGACTGCCATAAAAAAAAAGTTGCCATGTCAACTTGACACTTGACAGATCTCTACCTCTAGTTTGTGATTATTTTCGGTAATATTAATTATTTCAATGAATATTAAAATTAATCATTATTTTTGTTGAATTCCTCGTTAAAATCTACCCCACTAAAAAGGAGGATAATCGTAAATGTTAAAATGTGGAGACCTTATTTTACGTGTTGCTCAAGGTACAATTTCTTCATTGCACCTTTTCGCCTAAAACGAAACCAAAAAGTTTCCCTCAACAGTACACCTAAGAAGTTTTTATCTTATTACTACCGTGCACTATCTACTATAGCAAGGGAGGTACCTCGTATCGCTATAAATGATAATGCCAAGATTTCTAAAGGCGTCAATACGTTTACTTACCGAACACATTCTTGTGGCGAACTGAGTATCAAGAATATTGGCGAAAAAGTAACTTTATGCGGCTGGGTTCAGTATGTGAGACTATCAAAATTTCTTCTCATTAGAGATGCTTATGGCCTCACTCAGTGTATCGTCAAAGGACTAGATGTAGATCCCACTTCAATACCTTTAGAAACTGTGATCAAAATTAAAGGAACAGTTGCTGCACGGCCCAAGGAAATGGTAAATAAAGATATGGCCACAGGCGAAATTGAAGTAGTTATTGATAACTTAGATATTTTAAATGAGGTTGAGTTGCTACCGTTTAATTTGAGAAGCTATCAAAAACCGAAGGAGCAGCTAAGGTTACAGCACAGGTATATAGACTTAAGATTTCCGGAGATGCAGTACAATCTACGTCAAAGATCTCTGATGTTGCATGAAATGAGAAGATTCTTAGTGGAGGAACACAATTTTGTTGAAATCGAAACTCCAACATTATTTTGTCGGACGCCCGGTGGTGCTCGTGAGTTTGTTGTGCCAACTCGACATCCGGGACTCTTCTATTCGCTGGTTCAGAGTCCGCAGCAATTCAAACAAATGTTGATGGCGGGTGCTGTTGACCGATACTTTCAGATTGCAAGATGCTATAGAGATGAAACTACCAGACCTGACAGGCAACCTGAGTTCACACAATTGGATATAGAACTCTCTTTTTCTAATTTAAATCATATACTTACTCTAATTGAACTCTTACTCTACAAAACATTTGTCAGAGAGTTACCAAAACCTCCTTTTCCACGCATATCCTACACACAGGCAATAGAAAAATATGGCACAGACAAACCAAACCTGTGCCATAGTTTGGAATTAATTAATATTACTGATGTTTTTACGGACATTGAAAAGGGACATGGTGCTTTTGCTCTACCTTATTGTAATAAAGTAGGCAAACTTTCTGCAAAATATAAGGATAAAATTAAAGAGTTATGTAAAAAGTATAATGTAAAAATAGCACAATTAGAAAGTATATCTAAATATTTGGGCAGTGATGTGTATGATAGAATAAAAAGTATTGTGGGCTGTGATAATTCTTGTATTATAGCTGTAGGAGATAAGGAGAATGTATGTTTGAGTTTAGGTGAACTACGAGAAATAATTGCATATTTGCTCAAGAGTAAAGAGTTGATATCATTAGATCACATCATGAAACCACTTTGGGTGGTGGACTTTCCACTATTTGTGAGAGGAGAAAACGGTATGGAGACCTGCCATCATCCCTTCACTGCTCCTCATCCAGAAGACATGCATTTACTAGACACACACCCACTTAAAGTAAGATCATTGGCGTATGACTTAGTATTAAACGGAAATGAAGTCGGTGGAGGCTCAGTACGAATACATAATGCTAGTTTGCAAGAGAAAATATTTAGTTTGTTGAACATAAGTCCCGATAATTTATTGCATTTCATGAATGCTCTGAAGAGTGGATGTCCGCCCCATGCAGGCATTGCCCTCGGCATAGATAGACTGATGGCTATAGCTTGTGATGCAGAGTCCATAAGAGATGTGATAGCTTTTCCCAAGTCTCATGAAGGCAAAGACCCAATGTCAGGTGCCCCAAACAAAATCAGTGATGAAGATTTAAAGTACTATGGACTTAAGTAAAAGAAACAAAGTGAAATAATATTTATTGTTCTCTCTAATTAGATATGTTTATAACTGAATATAATAACTTATAACTGAATTATAAGAATTATAGATTCTTTTAATGGGAAAACTGGTTTCGTATTTTATTAATGGGATACAAATTTTGTCAATAGTGAGTATTCTTATCTGATGTCATTTGTTTTAATAAGTCAGTATTTTTGTTAGAGAAGGAAGTTTTGTTATAGAGAATATATATTTTTATTTTGTTTGTATTATTCAATTTTATATCTTATGTTACATAATAATACAACAAATTCTTCTGAGATACTAGTTACGACAAAACAAAGTGTGTTAGGAGTGCTCTGCTAAAAGAATATGTTAAAACCAAACCTTCTTTTTGCTGAACCTGTAACAAAAGTTTTTTACATTAAAAATTAAAAATAAATGTGTAAAACTTACGACCACGTCGTAAGTTTTATACTTTTATTTCGGGTTTGTAATATTTTTTTTGTAATATTAGTAAATAAAGTTATTTTAACTGTCGTTAACTATGAGATGGAATTTAAGGTTCTTAACAGGAAAACCTTGTAGTTTGAATAGATCTCAGAATTTAATTTCTATCTGGTTTCCCCCACTAGTTTTCCTCTTTTACTGTCGATCTATATTCACCCAGGAAAATACCTAGCAATGTCTCCGATAAACCTATCAACTAATAAATATTTTTTTTAAATAAAATAAGGGGTAAACAAGCCAACCCCTAAGCAACTACCGTCGTCCATAGCCTGAATTTTGACTTACCATTATCCTCGTACGGTATGCAAGTACCGTTTTGTCTGCAGAACCCCTCTTGACACTGGCAGGTTGGGCTGCAAGGTATCCTTATGAGGATAGGGAAAGGACATACTCCGTGTAATGGTGCATCTGCACAGCTGTCCGTAGGGCAGAGATTGGGACAGGCGTTATATACTTCGTTCTGGTTACATTCGAAGGGCGCTGTTTACAAACAATTCATTGGGTTATTATAGTTGTTAATTGTTAAAAAAAATCATTTTTTTTGAGGCCGTGATATTACTCCGATCGAGCTGACCCGTACGTGCCGAGGCATGGCTCTCCGACGGTAAGCGTCGGTGTTATGGAAGTGAGATCAGAAAAATGTCTCATTGGTGCACGCCTACAACCGGGATCGAATCTATAGCTTCCTGTCGAGTGTGAACCAATGATCTATCTACTATAATTTTCTGCGAGGCCATGGTATATCTGGTCGATCCTTCCTATTCGTGCATGGCTCTCCCACGGCTAGATTCTGTAATATCTACTTACGACAGTCAGCAGTTGGTATACAAGTGCCGTTTTCAGCTCTTCTGTAGTCGAAGACGCAGACGCATTTCGCTGGAGGACAGTTATTCTTGTCAGGGTAAGGGCAGGGCGAACTGATTGCGCTGGTCGGACAGTACTCAGTTGAGCAGTCCCTTGGGCATTCGTCCACCTCCTCGTTCGCGCCACAGGTTATATTTTCTGAAGAAACATTAAGGTGATGATAAAGACGCAAATGAGATGAAGCGCGTTTTCCATTCTTACTTCCATAAATACGAAAGTGTGTCTGTCTGTTTCTCTGCCTGTTACCTCTTCAAGCCCAAACCGCTGAATCAAGTTTGCTGAAATAAGGTGTGGAGGTACCTACTGTAAGTCCCGGGGACACTTCATAGAACACTTTTGTCCCGGCTTTTGCACGACAAACGATTTATGGCGTAACGGAATAGCCGGCTTCATTTAGTAGAGTTAAAAACACTTTATATCAATAACTAGCTGACCCGGCGAACTTCGTACCGCCTTAGCGTAGAAATGATGCACTACTTTATATTGTGTACCT
>JAOTAV010045109.1:0-17243 GCA_026546445.1 Cyclargus thomasi
GATATTTAAAGTTTTCTAATTTTTGTTCCAAGTAATTGTTTCGTCTTTTAGTAAATAGAAATTGTAAACTTAATTTAGAAACCGGCCAAGTACGAGTAGGATTCGCGCAGGAACTCAAAGGGTCCCGTACCATATTAGAGTAAACATAGGTAAAAATTGTGTTTTTGTATAAGAGCCCAATAAAATAATAATTTTGTCTAAATTTTATTACTCATTAGTAAATTGTAAATATAACAAAGTATTTTGTAAAAATATCAAGCGCCTTCCTCTAGCCATTATTGATATCGAGCAAAACATACCAAAAAATATTACGTTTGTTGTATCAGAGACCCCCTAATGTATTAAAATTAGTTTGGTTTTAGTATTTGTTGTTATAGTAGTAACACAAATACATAATCTGTGAAAATTGTAGCTCTCTAGCTATTACCGTTCTTGAGATACAGCCTGGAGACACAAACGTGACAGACGTCGAAGTTTTAGTAATAGGGTCCCATTTTTACCCTTTGGGTACTGAACCCTAAAAATGGTAGTAAATGAATGCCAACCTTACATAGATGTAACAAGGTTAATTAATGTTAGATCCCACCAAAAACATTTTGTAAAAAAACAGGCCAAGTCAAGAGAAACAAGCAGCTCAGTCGAGATTTGTCCTGTTTTTTTTACAGAATGTTTTTGGTGAAATTTGACTTATTTTTGTAAAAAGGTTTGTTTTTGGCACAGTTTTTGTTAAAACATATTGTTGTTTTCTTTTTTTTTTTCAATGATACGAAATCAGTTTTTTAAAGGATCCGCTTCCTGCAGCTACTTCCCATCTCATGAGGTATAGAGTAAAAAATCACCACAAAAGTCGTCAAAATAGTGATGGTTTTTGCCAAATTTAAATTCGAAAAAAAAAAACGATTATCCTAGTTTTTCTTTTTTCTTATATGTGACCATTAAACCTTAGCTCTGTACCAAATTTTAGCTCTCTGAGTTCATGGGAAGTAGTAGTCTTATTTTGATAATCGTGAATGAGTGAGTGTCGAAAATGACCTAGAGGTTTGAAATTTCGGATTTCGAGTATGTGTTGTAAATTTATTAGACGGTGAAAATTTTTGCTTTCTGGTATTATCCAGAGGCTCTCAAAGGGGGCTGAAAATCCGACGAACTGGTTCATGTAATAATGGTACGGCAGTGTTTGCTTCGCGCTCGACTTGGCGACACTTAAAGTTTTTACGACAACATTGTTCTTAACGTCTAGTGAAATTCGGTAAACATTGCGTCCAAGCCTTGCCCATAATAAATAAATAGCTCCATCATATAAAACGTACTCTTTTTTGTCAAAATTTACGTATATATAGTATGAACGTATCCGTCACATCGCAGTGCGTGCGAGCGTACTCACTTGCGGCTCATGTGCGTCGCGAGCGCGGCGTACAGACGATGCCGGCGCAGCCTCGCCAGCAGCGCGTGCAGCAGGTGTCGCAGCTGGAGGAGCAGCACGAGGGAGGCCATCGACAGCACCGCGTTGCTGTAGAGCACCATGTGCGCCACGTGACCCGCCTCCACCGCCAGCGCGCCCGCGTCGAACGCCAAGTGCGTGTAGTACGCTGTGGGGCCGCCGGCGTCCGCGTCGCGCGCGCGCAGCACCCAGCGCGCTATCACGTGCAGCGCCGACACGCCCACCAGCGCGCACTGGAATAAAACATAACATATCAAAACATCCAATTATTAAATTGCAAATTAAGTACATAGACTAAACTTTATCCCCCTTACTAATAACAATATTTACTCAGTGTTTAGCTATGAAAGTTCGCTGTCCTTTTCTGGCATATTGAAAACGCCACGCAGTCAGAAGTAAGCACAAACCTTGAATAGCTATACAATGTATAAATATTTTTATTAGTAAGGGGGATTATAAATATGCATGTTTTAAAACGTTTTTCACGGGGGAATTTGACATTTTATTTCAAATAAAAGGTTCGAGGAAGGAGAGGGAAGGAAGAGGAGACGAAGGAAAGGATGTCCTTTCTCGTGACTCAAACTATCGCCATACCTAATTTCAGCAAAACTGATTAAGCGGTTTGGGCGTAAACGGGCGATCTAAGAATAGACAAAATGATAGGTAACTGGAATAGTCTAAAAGATTTCCTTTTGTCTATCTTGCTGTAGAAACTAACACTTTCTCGATCGCTACGCTAGTAGGACCGCTGGTTGTTTCTACATTTCCATATCTTTCGAGTTTCAATTCATTTTCCGCTTCTTCGTTTATAAATCAAACAGCAGCACGCCTCTAGCAACCGATAGTGCAGTAATTGACGCTACTGCGACAAACACGACATTAATAACAAGAATTATGTGACGCTCGTTCTAATATTAGTTGTGTTATCACCTCGTGGGGTCGTAGTATCAATGTACTCAATATTTACTATGTCAGGGGCGAAGTCTGTCGCACTCCAGACAATGATAGACTCTACTGTCGCTTGACCATAAGCCTCGTCTTTGGTATGAGACGATATGGGATGTCTACGTCGACGAAACGCTGCCGGCCTACGATACACCAACGTGATGTCTCTCCCTCTCGAGCGTTGTCAAAATAGTTGATATCGACATATCGCACCCCCGGTGCTATACTGTCACTTATGCAAAAATGTAGTTTTTCAGAAGAAGCATTTAAAACTTTGACACCTCACACGACAATTACTTTTTAAGATATTAGTTGACCCCGCAGACGTTGTCCTGCCGAGCTATTTTGTGAATCTAAACCATTCTCAGATCTTCTTTAACACACACACAAAATTTCAAAATCGGTCCAGTCGTTTAAGAGAAGTTCAGTGACATACACACTTACAGGATACACACTTATATATATAAAGATAGTTGGGATGAATAGTGCATACTACAACGTCGACTTTTAACTTTAGTTTTGGATAAATAACGACCACTTAATATTGTAAATAATATACTACATAATTATTTAAACCTTTCCACCCCCTCAGAAGTTACGTTGTGGCTTTAACGAAAAAACATAACTGTAGTTATGTACTAAGTTAAAAAAAACATGAACAAATTGTTACAAACTTTCATTTTAAAGCTCAAATCGTTATCACACAGAGTAGCGAGGTGCTCTAGGACAATTACTACATAAATAACTTATTTTTGCATTTTTTATAAAAGCGACACTTGTGTTGCACCGGCCGGGGGTGCGATATATCTCTACTACATAACATGCGTACGTCGAGAGACAAATTTCTCGTCCGTAGACTAGGATCGAAATAATATCAAAATCTCGACTAAACTCGATACAAAAAACAGAACACAATAATTATTGTCAACAAACACGAGAATTTTTTTTGTCATGTAAGGGTCAATTGCAGCGGTGTAATTATACGGTTCGTGGCCCGTGGCAAATACGTTTTCGTTCCACTATGTCAAACCAATACAAAAACACGTCAAGCGGTTATTGTCTATAGGGGCTGTGATCGGGGGCCCCTTCCGGTTGGGGACCCATGGCATTTTGCCGGCTTGCCACCTTGTAGTTACGCCACTGGTCAATAGAGATGAAGAGATAAACCGGAAAACGTCGTGAAGACGCGGAGACAAAATTATCACGACGGCTCATCTTAGCCCCGCAGACGCGGTGTGGCATATTTAGCGTTGACCAGTTGCGACGACCCAACGCACTAGTGCGGCCAGGTGGCGTACTCACCTCAGCGGCCATGAAGGCGAATGTGTCCGGTCCAGCGGGCAGGCCCCAGGCGAGGGCGGCGGCGAACAGGCCGGCCGCGCCCACCAGGATCGCCAGCAGGAGGCCCAGCAGCCGCGCGTGCGCCCAACCCGCCTCCGCCGGTGATGATGACAGCTGGGGGAAGAGAATACCAGGTTAAGTTGGGTAGTAACCCATACATGTTACTCAGTTTCTAGCACTATTCCCTGGATGCAGAAAAGACATAACGAAGATTATGCCGACTTAAAAAAAAAAACACTTTAATACTATTCGTTGGGTGCAACTTTGGAATCTTCGACAAGGCTCTAAGCATACTTTAGGCATTCCGCAAGGAACCACGACGTCAAACCTATCGATTTCGAAAACTATCTTTAAAAAAAAATTTAGTAGCGCGGTTTTTTAGCGTAGATTTTTTCATATTACTTTTGGTGCATTATTTCTGCCAGCACAGGTATACTCGTACTCTCGGACTCAATTAATTAATTATTATTATAGACTCAATTAATTATATATTAAGGTAATTCAATGGCTTACAAGAAATAGCAAATAAAATCCGCGCGGATACAATTCGCTGTACGGACACACTCTTACCTATACATATAATAATTCTGTATATTGAAAAAATAAATAGCAGGGGGTGGATACTGGATCGATACCAAACTCAAATATGTGATTAAAAAATTTTTTGTCTGTCTGTATGTTCAGGCATCACGTGAAAACTAACGGTTCGATTTCGATGAAACTTGGAATAATTATACCTTATTTAAATTTAAATACTAATTTTTAAATAAAAATCTTCAGTTTCATCCCATCGACGTAATTCTGTAGAACCGCGAACACACGTCGCGTTACTCAACAGTGGATTCAGCGCCGTAACCTGTAGCGCCGAAAGTCGGATTTGGCTTGAACGCCGTTTTTGGATCCAATAGATATTTATATAAAATGTCATCGTCAGATTTACTCGAAATGGAGAAATAAACTGTCCACGCGAAGACCGACATCCGCGCGGTCGGCCGTTTCGCGGTCGGAAGCTATTTGTGTATAAATATTCAGTAGGTAGATATCTGTATACAATATGTAACATACCTACTTTAAAAAATTATAATTCAGCCTGCACTTTGCGGTTCAATACCACTTACCACGGAAGTGGTGGACAAACATGTTTTCCTCGTTACTCTTTGCGCCTAATTATTTCGATAAGCATCGAATCACTCGAGGTTTGAAAACGGAATACATCAACTTTTTAGCAGTTATCAAATTCGTACCGGAGCCATTCTAAATTTATTGGTACGGTGTGAAGTGAGCGGATGAAAGTGACAGTAGTTTGAGTCAAACTACACGCAAACACTTCACTTCGATATAATATCGAATTCTAAAATTGGCTCACCAAAACAACGCGAATTTGACGTCACTCCTATGGAAGTGCAGTGTCGTGCAGTGCAGCTGCGCTGCACTAGTGCGGTCTTGATTTTTTTTTTATAAAAGTAAAGGGGCAAACGAGCAAACGGGTTACCTGGTGGAAAACTACCGCCACTCATAGACACTCGCAACATTAGGGTTGCATGTGCGTTGCCGGCCTTTTAAGAGGGAATACGCTCTCTTCTTAAAGGTTTGTAGGTACGACGTAATAGCTCATTCCAGAGCTTTACTCTGCGAGGCAGAAAGTTACACGAGAATCGTACTGTGGAAGACTGCCATTCATCAAGACGATATGGGTGGTGAACCTTCCGCGTAGGTCGATGGCGAAATGTTGCAGGCGGAATGATTCCGAACAATTCCTCTGAGCACTCCCCGTGATAAAATCTATAAAGGATGCAGAGCGAAGCTACATTTCGGCGCAACTCCAGGGGGTCCAGCTTGTTTGAAACACTATGGCAATCAACAATCCGAGCGGCCCTTAGCTAGATACGATCTAGTGGGAGCAACAGTATTTAGGTGCCCCTGCCCAGAGATGAGAACAGTATTCCATATGAGGTCGAACCTGTGCCTTGTAAAGCTGTAGGCGTTGGATCGGACTAAAATACTGTTTCGTTCTATTTAAAATACCAAGGTTCTTCGAGCTTTAGCCTCCAGATGACAGCGCAAGTAGACTTCACTCGAAATCTTAACGCCAAGTATTTGAATGCTGGGGGAGATTGTTAGAGGAGTGCTTTCTAAAAGAGGATTCGCGACCATTGGTATCTTTTTGCGGTGAACTTCAGTCTTAGAGGGGTTGAATTGGACTAAGTTAAGTCTACCCTACTCAGAGACTTTCTTCATCGAGTTCTCTATTTCAGACACAAGTTTGTTTCGACTCTACGAGTGTTTAAATCACGTAAAAATGCAGAAAAATGTTTTTTCGCGTTTTAAGGTTACTCCGTTTGATGTAAATGCCTAGTTTTGTTGTATTATTATACTTCAGAATTTATCCAGCATCGTAACTAGCACCATCTAGACATAAGAGATTCAGAATTAGAAACAGAAATCATTTATTTGCTTAAATTAAAATATTTTCCCGTATACGAAATTTTGTATGGATCTGTGCCTTCGGCGAGAAAAAAATGAAGACCTAGTACCTTTTGTAGATTAGGGGGGGCATTTTTTATTTTAGCGGTGAGATAAGCTACAGCGTTTTTAGGATTATAAAAATGAAAATTCTATATATATTTTTAATTTGAATATTTATTACAAGATTCTATACAACAAAGTCTGAAGCATTAAACTGAATGTGACATAAAATATCTTGGTTACGAAAATATGAGGCTTTGTTAATGTATGTTATTACAGGCTTATCTTACATTCAAATCGTTATGTGAACGTTAGGTTTGGCGTATTTTTAACGCCCCTTATCTTAATTTGACGGTTCCAATGACATTTCGGTACTTAAAATAGCATTTTAAGAACTGAACTAACTAAGAAATTAGATTTTTATTCCATGATAATCAGAGACATGTAGAAAGCCAACACTAACTTATCTAACACGCTCGTGTAAATCCCAAATTTTCCTCCTGGGCTCCCCTACTATTAACGACATTGCATTGCTGTTTGAAGGGAACATCAGCTACCATAAAATAACACTTTCAAATTAGAATTGGTAGATTTTTATAGGGCGAAGTAGCTAAGAGCTGCTTTTACGAAAAAAAAGGTTAAAGGTTTTATAAAATATAATTAAACTATTTAGTAATCTGCGGTAGCATTTTACACAATTAGGATCAGCGCAGACCGAAAACAACTTAGACTGCGCAACGGAGACAATTTTATTGACGTGAAAATATATAAAATTGATTTTAAAACAATAAACTAAAGTGCAGATATTCAGTTAATATAGATTATATTTCATAATAAGGTGAAACCGTAACTTTGAAGAGAGTGTGGTGGTGGCAATTTGGTGCTGTGGTGCGGGTTGCGGCAACAGGTACCGCGGTCGACGACCCGCGACCCCCGCACACACCCCCCGCCAACCTGTCCGCGCGATCATTGAAGCGCCAACAGTGCAGCCCGTATTTTCCGTATAACATCGACCATAAACAAATGAGTTTTTTGTCAATCTTATCAATTTCAAAATATTGTAGTCTGCGTCTTTGTAGCGTTTTATTTATTAAAAATATGCAAGATTTAAGCATATTTAAAAATAACATTGGTATTCCACGCTACTCCTTCGTATTACTTTAACTGGAGAAATTTCATGCTTATATATCTACGCGTATTCCGCAAAAGAGGAACAAAGTTTCCCACTCGCGTATTAATGTATAATAGAAAAAGAAAAATTTTGATAGAGAGTTAATGACCGCTACCGGCGCTACCGCCTAGTTTGACAGAAAACTATGTAGAAACAATTAAAAGTTTACACCGAATCCCTGTGAAACGACAGCGAAATATTGGCGAAACGTTAGTAGTTATTACACTGCAGTTTTTCGCAGAGAAATTTTCTTATTGTAATTTTCGTAAACTGCGGGTGCAGAGCAGACATTATATTAGAATATCTGAATATCTGTTGTTGCTGGCTTTTTTATGAAATAGAAAGCGTAGAATCTGGATGAATTAAATAAACCGAACCGAAGAAACGAAAGATACTAGGAGAAAACAAACAACTTCAATCACAATAATATGAAGATCGTTTCTCTGACTATTCTGGAATTAACCCGGAAACTTTTGAATATTCATGCAATTTCTTTGACCCTCATATTGAAAAGAAAATTTCGAAAAGTATTTTCGGCATCCACGGCGCGAAATCTGTCGTCAGTTCCCCACCGACAGAATAGGTTCAAAACACTTGCGAGTTGCGGCGCGAAATACCTGCGTCGGATTCGCTGTTCATTGCGATACAATATCGACAAGGACGAGTCATATTTTTAACCGACTTCCAAAAAAAAATTTTCTCAATTCCGTAAATAGTCCGTATATATGTTCTTTTTTTATGTTTCATCACGCATTAACTACTCCGCAGTTTGTGGATCGATTTCGAAAATTTTTTCGTTGTTGTATGCCCTATACATATGTACATATATAGCTTAGAGTGTCATGGAGACAACTAGTTCGTTGTGTAGACAAGGTAAAACATTGTAAAAAAATAATAAGGGCATTTTTACCCGACGGCGCCAGGAAAGTTATATTTTTTGTGAGTATGTATGTATCAAAACGAAGGAGTTTAAATAACCATTCTAGAAAGAAACTTGATGTTTAACTTGCAACCTATCTTGCAGTCGGGTTTTTTGTTTTTTTGATATTTAGCTTATTTTCTTAATTCTTTATAATAATTTTTGTGTTTAGCTTACTTTTTATTACACAACTTGCAAACAAAAAAAATATATGTCTAAACTTCGCTGATATGTGATTTACTCATGTTTTATGTCATTTTGTCCCTAAATATAAGTAAAATTTTTAAAGAACAACAAATCTATAAAAAAACGATCGTTATTCGTCAGATATTTAATTTGATAAAATACACTAATTTCTATTTTTTCGTGCAATTCTGTATTGGGGTGTACCTAAAAGAGATACTTAACGAGGTTTCAGAAAAACAAAGTTTTTGGCATCTCACAATGTTATGTTTTTTTTTTCATTTTACTCAGGTTAATACCTACTTCTATATTTTTTTCGCTTTGTACGTGTTGTGTAGTGACAAAATAAAGATGAAATATTCTTATTAAAGGTGTAAGGTTTCTTACACGTTCACACGTCTGACACAAGAAGCACGTGTCCCGTTTTACTGACGCGGTCGTCCCGCGTTGTGGTCTCGTGCATTGATTAACATCAGCAGCGACCTCCGCGCGGCAGCCGCTCGCGTATAGCAACCGCATTGGTCGCGCAGGTTTGACCAAATCTTTAGTGTACTAGAGGCGTAATGCCAAAAAAATTATTGCATTTTAATTTAGATCCTTGACGTAAGGCGACCGAGGATGTTCCACGCTTCAGTCGCCGCGCTCGCGAACCCATTGTCAGCAACCGTCAATATTCGGCAATATCAACTATCATGTATCGCCTTCGAACGCAACTCGATACTACCCAACTTTGTGAATATTCGATAATGATATAACGTTATCAGTTCGTAGAAAGTGATACTTTCGACGAAGGACCGCCGGCCGAGCGACGCAGACGTTCGTGATACGCCTGCCTGCACCGTGTGGGCACGACCCTGTAGCCGGCGCTACTAATAATGCACTGCTGGCCAATGGAAGCCTAATGTGGCGTACGTACAGGTGGTGCCTATTCAGAGTTATGTTGATTAGTTCTGGGGCGTGACGTCACGCGGCCGGTGGACATGTTATGAGCGTCAGGAGAGTTTGTTTACACCCGTTCGGCCCGACGCGAAACCAGGAAATTAAATACAATAAATTTTCACTACTTTCGGAATTTTTTAAATACAATTATATTATGACAACTGACAGCTCTGACGCTACTAGAGGTAGAGAGCGGTGTAGGAGTGATCGTTTTGTTTTTATTATTTGTATGAAGGAACAGTGATGTGAGTGGTGTTTTGACACAATTTCATCTTAAGAATTGCGATAGCTCTTTTCAAGAATCGTCGTGGGCGACATTTAACACAAGCTTTATGATCAGCTACTGAGTATTCCAATTTTCATCCACAAGTATTGAGCCTAAATGGATTTTTTTCGTATGTTTTTTTTTTGAACGGGTCAAGTCTTGGAAACAAAATTAACGTTACTAATTGACTTCCGATTGACCTGAAATTTTGACATTATTAATATGTAAATTGGGAGACAGTGCAATATTATCTAAGAAAGCTTATATGATGATAACGCCGGAAAGTGGTCATAGCATCTGAGATATAGTATCTCTGAGATCGATCTCTGATCACCTTCCAGGAAACTACGTATCCAAATTAAGTTTGGGTTTGTTGGAATCGTATTACCAAACACAAATGGCAATGAGAGTATGATGATGGAACCGGAAAATAGACATCTTGTAAGTTGAAACAACGTTATACACCTATCGAGTTTGGGCTCGTTGGGATCGGCTTGCCAAGCACTCTTCAAAAACATAGTATTCGGGATATGATAATGAAGCCAGGAGGTGGTCCGTAGATTAGAATTTTTATCTCATTATTATTTTTTTGTTAAGGCAAACGTTATAAAATACATAAAAATCAAATACAATAACTATTGTAAATATATAAACATTATACCAAAAAAGTCCGCCTGTAAAGTAAAAATAAAAATAAGTATATATTTCTAAAATCGAGCTTTTAATTTTATAAACTTAAATTTCAAAAACTCGTAAATACATGTTCATTTCAATCTTCATTTAATTGTAAATTTATAAACATTATACCAAAAAAGTCCGCCTGTAAAGTAAAAATAAGTATATATTTCTAAAATCGAGCTTATATTATTATAAACTTAAATTTCAAAAACTCGTAAATACATGTTCATTTCTATCTTCATTTAACTTTAAAAGCTTAAGGTAGTTACGTACCTACTATAATCTGAAGTTAAACGAGTGAGCGCCAACGCTTTAAAATTTTAATGTAGATCAACTTACGATAAATAAATTTTAGATCATACTTTACATTAATAAAAGGTAATTTAAAAAAGATATGTTTAAGGACATATTAAAATGAAAAAAACTATTCAGCAGTTTTGGTGTGATTGACCGACAAATATTTTTACAAAGCAATTTTTGTTTTTTTTTAGTTGTCTCTGAAAGTTCTTTTAAAACTTAATTAGGGTTAAATACGTTTATAATATTTTGGGTTAATAAGTTGGCAGGGAAGCTACAAGGGCTAGATACTATATATAGAACAAATGCCTTTTGATGTACCAATGCAGTGGCGTGAATGTGATTGAGTAATTTTATTTATACACTTCGAATAGTTTTAAGGCCATAATTACACAGTAAATGTCGAGTGAAAAAAAGATCTCATTATTGTTGCATTATGTTATTATTGCTGAAATATACCAGGCGCTTATTTGATGATTCTTATTTGTAATTCTATTTTTCAGACTCCTGTTATTTAAATTTACCAATTCATAGGTGTCATGTTATACAAATGATCTAAAAAAAAAAAACAAAGTCCCCAAAATCCCCGGGAATTCCCGGTTCCAACATAGTCTGGTACCGAAAATCCCGGTTCCTTGAAACAGCACCGGTTCTCGATACCTTATAATTTATTTAGGACACCAACGGGGTAGTCTGTAGGATCACTACGTTACGTAGGAAAGGTATGAACGGTCAAATGGTCTCTAGGGGAATTTTGCGGGTGGGGAAAATTTAGCGTTTCGCTTGTCAAAACCATTAACTCTCAAATCTCACCTCTGATTTAACCCTAAAAAATATCAATCCTCATTACATAAATTATTGTGTAGGTATTTTGATCGTATAAGAATTAAGAACTAAAGCGCAAAGCACCACGTGACTTAGTCAGTACTCAACACTGACCCGGGGGCTGGAGGCCGAAGTCAGAGGCTGGGAAACGTGATAAAGTTACATACCTGGTTGGTGAGGACGTCGATGACCACATACGCCAGGTACACGATCTCCTCCTCGTCGGAGCCGAGTGCGGCCCCCGCTAGTCCCGCCGTGCGCACGTGCAGCGCGCAGACCCAGCCGCCGCTGATCATGGCGCCATGCACCGCCAGCGCCGGGCAGGGCAGGAGGTCGGCGACACCCGGTCGGTCAGCGGCTTGCTACCATCCTAGCGCGGAGTACCGGGGAGAGCGGCTAGATCGCGGGCCCGCGATGTTATATTATATTTTCCCGTTTGAGGGTTCGTGCCGCGAACGGGTATAAAACACTCGGAAATGGGAACGTGCGGGTCTGATGATTATTCGTTGGAGAGCGTCGCGAGTTGCGTGTCCCGCGACGGCTCGCGAGCTTTGTACGGTTTACCGCTACTCGCTAGGTGTTCGCCTCGTCGTCGGTCGACGTAGGCCGTTTCCGTTACGAGGGGAAATCTGGATTTAACTCACTTCACAAACATTTAAACACCGAATCCGCGGTCGAAAGACGAATGGCCGCTCGTTTTACGGATTGCGAATGGCGATAGGTATAGGCGTCGAAGTTGTACCTAGACGTCCTCCGGCTTAGAATACATATAACATAACTTTAACTCCTTTTCAGGACGTAATAAAACTTAGTAATCGTAGCGAGATGCCCCGATCGATCGGAAAAAACACTTATTTTGTTTATATTTATTTTGTAAAAGGTGTAAAACGAACGGACACGGCGACTCGTACCCTCGAGCCTGTCCGGTTGGGCTCGGTGGATCGACTGCCGCGGCGCGATTGGCTCGCCCCCCGTTGACACTGCGCAGGTAAACGCCAGGTGAGCGAGGCGACGTTGCCAAACCGAGCACTATCATTGATGAGATAGTTGCTGTGTCATATTATAATAATACAGTCATGAAGCAGTAACTGACTTCTTTACGTAGAAAACGTTTTTAAAGCAAGTTAAAAGTTGAGCTAGTTTCAAACCCTGCTTGTTACATCTACATGCATTAGCATAATTTTTTGTTTTATACATGTTAGTATGGTCTTAGTTGTTAAAAATATCAATAAAAACCGGCCAAGTTCGAGTTGGACTCGCGGACGAAGGGAACCGTACCGGTGAAGAGCTAAATATTGAGAAAATATCTTTAGAAAGTTGAACAGGTTTAAACGGTCATAAGTCGTAACTTAAACCTTTTCAAATGTTAGCTTGATATAGACGTAATGCTGCGCCATCTAGTAACAATAGGACGAAACAATAAAAAAACACGTTTGTTGTATGAGAGCTACTCCTAAAAATTTTATTTAATTTGTTATAGGTAAGTGTTTTTTGTTATATCATATAGAAATAATATAGAAATCGAAGTCTTAGTAATAGATAACCCTAAAATCAATTAGATATATCATTTAGCTCAAGAAAAACTAAAAGAAATACTTAAAAATAGTAGGACTTGTAGTTTTGAAAATACTCGGGCACAAACATAAAAACCGGTCATGTGTAAGTTGGACTCGAGCACGCAGGGTTCCGTTATCCGTACCTTGCTATTGGGTAGGCAGGGTTATTTCGGCAGTTCGCGTCCATAGCCCTGTTTGCGTCCATTTTTCGGCCTCCCCTATAAAAATTCACAATAACAGGTATATTAACACACAAAAGCACCGATAAAACGTTACCCCAAATACCTCATTATAATAAAGTTAGTTTTCATTTTTATGTAATTTATTTATACATTTTATTATTAAATCTAAAAAAAGGAGTTTTTTTTGTATTTAATTTTAAGTACTAACATCATGCAATCGTTATAAGCAATTTTCGTCCACATTATTAAGATTGTAGAAAAAAAAAGATACAAGCATCGTTATCACATGGACGCAAGTTGTTCCTACAGGGAAACAGTATTGTTCCCAAGTGCGTCCCACCTTTTGTCATTAAATGCAAATAATTGCATAAAGATATTTTTGAAAATTATTTAATATTTATTTATTTTGTTCACTAAGCATTTTACTGCATTATTTTTAAATATTACTGCATTTTTATTTTCATTGTATTTAAGTTAAGTTCTTTAGAGGGTAGTAAGAAATAAGAAGATAGAACGAGATTGAAGGCTTTTTTTACAAGCTGATATTAAAAGATCTAAAAACTGGCGTAAAACGGCGCTGTGGTGTGTTCCTTCAGTAAGTGAGTTTACCGGTGGTTTGACTTCCCTAATCTCCCTATTCCCCTATATAAACCAGTAAAATTGGAGTGACTGTTCATTAGTTAAAAATATCAAATGAACAGTCAGTCCAATTTTACTGGTTATATATTTACATATATATAGTTTTTGCACAGTATTTTTTTTCCTTGAAGAGAACATCACTCAGGCTAATAATATTGCTATTACTTTTGAAACTATATGGATATCTGTTAGGAAAAATAGACATATAACAGTCTTAAAATCATTTTCACTATGTCCCAAACTTTAAATTAAAACTTATTCGAACTTTTTCCCTAGACGATTTTTAAAATTTATGTTTGCAAATGAGACTAGCCTATTGAAAATATAAATTTCGAAATTTTTTTAAATTTTGGATTATAGATCGTAAAAAAGTTATCAAATGTTGATTGGACAATTGTGCAATAAAAAATAGTCATTCCCTCATACCATTACCGACCGTTGATAAGTAGGTGTGTTCTCGGTATTCTACTAGAAGTGTAGTTGGTTTTTGATAGTTGATTTATGTTAAGATTGTTAGAGTACTTGTTGGAAGAAAATTTAAATGTATTTTTTCATAGATTACATTTCAGGCAGTCATTTCATCACTGAGAAAAAAAACAAAGAGGTTATTACTAAATTTGACTATAAATTTGAAAATAAAGTATGTTTTTAGAGACAGTAAGATTACAGAAAAATTTACATGTAACAGAAAATTATGTTGCGAGATTTTTAAGGTTATGTTTTATTCATCATTCCCTCATCGTCATTCCTTCATTCCATTTAGAAATGAGGGAATGTCAACTAATGAGGTAATGACGTCTAGATTAGTTTAACTTAGTTTTTTTATGAACTTACTTATGTTAATCTTGAATTTACTATTCTGTTTTATTTTAGAGAGAAACAAGGCACGAAGTATGAAACTGTCTAATGCAGAAGCGAAATTGAAGAAAAAAGAATATGACCGAAAACGTCAAGAAAAAATAAAGTCTGATCCTGAAATTTTAGCAAAACTTTGCGAGAGAGAAAGGATTGCATACCTTAAAAAACTTAAGGGAAAATAAATACTAAAATTTTACATAAAAAACCAACATAACCAACAAACATCCTTTCCTCACCTTAGTCATCATTCCCTCACTTTGAATTCATTTAAAACGCGTTTATTCTGGGGACCACTATATTAATACAAATAGTACAAAACGAATCCATTAATACAAATAGTACAAATTTAAGGGAAAAATAATACAAATTAGTTGAAATAAATTTTAAGAATTTATTTTATATTTTTTCGAGATTTCTTGAGAATTATTCATACATACATACATTCTATGATTTTTTCTAGGAAAGTTTATTGTTTATGATATTTAAAAGAAATGACGTTGCCCATGGACACTCCAAAGTCGCAAGTGCGTGACCGGCCTTTATGAGAGAATAGAAAATAGAAATAAGGATAGGGGGTTAGGGAAGTTACGCCACTGGACAACTCGCTCATTGAACGAAACACAGCAGAAAGCCGTTTTACGCCAGTTTTCTGTGAAACCATGGTATCACTTTGGTCGAGCCAGCCCATTCGAAGCATGGCTCTCCCACGGCAATGATCATCAGTATTATGTACTTGAGATCGGAAAATGTCTCATTGTCACACACCTCCACCGGGGTTTGAGCCTGCACCCTTTGGAGTGCGACCCAAAGGTCGAAAAATGGGTGAGACCTTTGGTTAGCACACTTCTTGAGTAAAGAATCTGTTAAAATATGTTTTTTTTTATGTTATCTTACAAATATCACCCCATATTCCTATTATTAGCGGCACGCAAACTGGCACATGGGTGGACGCAATTTGGGTTTTGTGGACGCAAACTGAGTAAAACACGTATTTTTCAAGTTTGTCTATTTAAAAAAAAACTATAGTAGTTTTAAAGAAAATTGAAAGCGATCCCCATAATAGACTATATATTGAACACATTACAAACATTTTCTTATAAATAATAGCATAGACCAATATGATAATAGTGCAGGAATATCTTTATTTCCTTCTTTAAACTTGCCAACTGTACTAAATAGACGTGAACTGGCGAACTTACCGTAGCTAAAACTAGAAAAACGTTCGGAATTAAAAAAATCTTGTATTCTATATAATTGTTTTTTTATTTTTTCATCAAATTACAAAGTATACTTAGTTTAAGGTTATTTTAGGGCCCCATAAACCGCAACAATTTATCTGGGCACTAGGTATCGCACACAAACATACTATTTGCTATTTTTTAAAAACAGGCTTTATATGATTGTACTATCGGGGAAGTTGATGCAAAGCCGGACTGCGGACTCAAACAAGTCGTTCGCGCCTTGTTCATAGACGGATCAAATGATGTAGGCCATCCGGCTCCGTCCCAATCTCATCGATGGCACTTTAAACTTATAATATTAAATTATAATAAATTATAACATTGGTTCACACAAAAGTAAATTAACAGTTATATATTATTACAAAGGTCGTCATTAGAAATTTTTATAATGACACTCTTTTAGAACGTCAAATTTAAACTTATTAAAGAAACTCATCACATTGCAAAATTTAAATAAACCATGAGGGTCGTTTTTTTTGTACTTATTTTTAACATTTTTAGGCACCATTAATTAATGATTGTTACTTGCAGATCGTATATGTCCTGTAGGTAGGTAGTGTATGTTCTACCGTAGCTATACTTATTCCGTAAGCTACGACGGAATCTGCAAGGGCCATGTATATTAATCTCAATGTACTATAAGGCAATTTGTATTTTAGAATGCGTAGTTAGCCCATTATAGACCTTAATTTAGCACAAACATGATCTTAATGTTGTTGCCAACTGAATCGGTTGTCGATTATAAGGCCGATGTACATATTATGCTGTTTAACAAATTCTATGTCGGGGCAATTACAGCTGTCTAAGCTGTCATGTAGGCAGTTGTGTGAATGAGCGGTGATTTTTGGCGAATAAGTAATTTTCTTATGCGACGAATGAATTTTTTTGGCTTTTGTTTTTTGTGTATTAATTACCAAACCAACATCGTTCGCCCACTTGCACAGCGTTGTAAAGCATTGTTGTAGGATTTTTTGAACTTCGTAAACACTGTTTGCACTGACTAGAAGGCAAGTGTCGTCTGCGAACTAATATACAGAGACTTCTTTGATCAGGTTAATCATGTCGTTAAAAAACTAATATATTTTTTTTAATTATTTAGGTGTTCGTTCGTTCGTCTGTGATTGCACTTAATAACAGGGACGTACTTTTCTTTTTTAACCGACTTCCAAAAACGAGGAGGTTAATATGTTCGGCTGTGGATATATATATTTTTTTTTTTATTTTTTTTTTTATGTATGTTCAACCATAGCTCCGCCGTTTGTGAACCGATTATCAAAATTTTTGCTTTGTTGTATAG
>JAOTAV010045120.1:0-17242 GCA_026546445.1 Cyclargus thomasi
AAAACACATTATGAAATATTAGGTACATACAAAAACTTATTTATTGCGCCGCCCCTACACTAAGAAATTCTTGTGCTATAGGGGTTGCCTGCCAATTTACATATTATTATCGGTACTTTCTATATATGAAGACATCAGAAACTAATAATTCATAAGATGAGAACATTAGAAAAGACATCATTTTAAATATTAATTGAATCTAATCCATTCTTTTATTACGTTATACTCTTAATCTATTTAAAGCTTTATTTTATTTACAAATCTAATTATATTTATTACAATTATATTATATTATTCTTAAAAAAATCATTATTATACGCAACATATTATACACGCAATTGGTTGATTCGTTAATTTTCTGACGTTTACCCAGAGAATTAACAGTTGAATTAAAATTTTGTTATTGCTAAAGTACGTTGGCGTAACTCACCCCTAGCATTGCACAAATTTATAACAGTAACTATTGGGATAGATATCGATATATAAAAATACGTAAGTGTGTCTGTCTGTTATCTCTTTACGCCACGACACTGAATCGATTTGACTAAAATTTTGTATAGCAATACTTTGAGTCCCGGAGAAGAAAACAGAAAGAAAAAATATCTTTTAAAAAATTTATGGTTCACAAACGATGAACCTGAAACGGTTTAGCAAACAGTTCTGTATAAGTTTTTTTTAATATTTATTAAGTTAAAATAAGTTAAATAATATTAGTTAAAGTTAAAATAAGTTAAATAATATTTAAAAATTGCATTTTTGTCATAACCAATACACCTCACCAAGTAGTAATTAACTCAAGATAAACTATCTTTAAATAAATATAAAATCTTTATCACGCTGATGCCAATTAAGTAAGAAAATGAAGATCCGTGTCCGTATCCGTGGATCTTGACTTCATATATCTGTATCCGAATCCGTATCCACGGATTTACATTTTTAACGATCTGGCTGATCAATAGGAAAATTAACCCAATAACACCAAGAACAATAGCAACTATATTGTGCAAAACTGTGGATTCAAACAAAAAAAATTTAAAAATTAATTTCAATTTACACAAAAAACAATTTCATCAAAGACATACTGAAAAAATACTTTTTAAATTCTAAATTGAATAAATAAAGTACGAAGCAAAAGGAATGCAAAGAATATCTCCGAAGGTATTTTGTAAGTGAAAAACTGTGGTATGCGAGTTGCGATTAGTTTATTAATAAAACAAAGATTCGCGGCTAAAAATTTACGTGGGTTGGTCTATTGACGAAGTTGCCGACCGATCAGACATACTGAAGAATACACAGCTTGAAATTCTTGAAACCCTTTGATTTCGCACGCGCACAATATATTATTGACTCATCATAACTAAAAGACATCGGCAGAATGTGCGGCAAATTTTTATGACTCTTTCAGACGTTAAGATCAACGCAGAAAAATTGTCGTTGCACTTACGTCCCCTTTTTCGACTTTCGAAAAGAGGAAATATTCGACTGTAGACATTTTTATTGTGTTTCACCCTATCTTAACATATAACATTTTTGTGTGCGTGTGTTTAATAATAATAAAACATTTATTTGACATATTTTACACCACACCACAAGTACACGAAAACAACTGTTTGACACTGAACTTCTCCCAAACGACGATTTTCATAAAAAATGTAATAGGTATTCAAGGCGAAATTTGCGAATGGTTTAGATTCACAAACCAAGACGTCTATCGGGGTCCGCTAGTACTTTAATAAAACAATATCATTTTACTCAAATAACATTTAATTAAAAGTTTACTTCCAAGAACAGGTATACCTCATGTACAGTGGCGTATCGTGGTTATCGGCCGCCCGGGGCGGAGGACAATCTTGCTGCCGTTAGTAAAATCTGTCGCTTTCTTAAATAGTCTTTTAAATGTAATTGTGCAATATTTTACAAATATCAAGAGCTATTTTTATTCACGTGTATATTGTTTTCGCGATTTTTTTCGTATAATTTTTGGATTTTTTATTAGTACAGATTTAATTCTGTGTGTTACATTACAAAAAAAGAAAAATAATCGCGCAAATAAAAAGCGCAGTGCGGAAAAGATCGTATTTTAAAGTATTTTTTGGCAAGAACCGTCATCATATTTATTTTACAAGTACGCACGTAGGTAATAATACTACGTGATTTTTTTATTTAGAATATTTTATTATTTTCAGTAAAATCTTGCAGCCTAAAATGTGCATGTGGGGGGGCAGAAAAGGCGGGGCGGGCCACGCTACGTCACTGATGTTAGTCACTTTTCTTAATTGCCCGATGCTCACGTGACCTGCCCTGCTGATTCGCGATGCGGTTCCGCGCGGAATCGCATCGTGAATCAAGAGGCTGGTCTTTCAAACAGTAAAATACTTATACAGTACTTATACAGTTATTGAAATAACATGACAAGGAAAGAAGGGCTCCCCAGGGTGAGATTCATCTATGAAGAAACCTACTTCTTTTCGTAAGTTTGAGCATAGACCAATTTGGTTTGAGGTAACTTATACCTGCTCCATCTTTGATCCATTAATATATGAACATAATCTGTTTTGTTGTCTATGTTCCAAAAACGTAATTAAACAAATTGGCACTTTTATTTCCCGTGGTCCAAGTTGTGTGATGGAGGAAAATTACTTGAATATTATTACAAAATGCAAGTATTTATTACATAAATCAAAAAAAAAATTTTAATGTTTTTGGAACTAAAGTATTCGTGCACAAAGGGTTCCGTACCAGTAGCGAGCAAAAAAAGTTGCTAAAAGTTAAACAATTATAATAGGCCACGTCATATAATTAATTAATGGCACAAGTTAGACGACCAGCAGCGACATCTTTATCAAGAAGAAAAAAGAAAATGGCGAATACATATTTGTTGTATGAGAGCCCCGCTTAAATATTTAATTTATTTTGTTTTTTTACTTGTTGTTAAAGCAACATAAATACATAATATGATGCAATTTCTACTGTAATGGGTATAGTATTATCGTTCTTTAAATAATAATAATAATGAATACATTCTGAAGACCAATAGACAAACAGACGGATAGACCGACACACATCTAATTCTTAGTTATAGGGTCCCGTTTTAACCCTACGGAACCTTGGAAAAACAGACGCCTACCAAAAGTTTTCAGATGCCTGCTAAAAGAGTACCTGCGGATAACTACGAACAGTACAGAGAGGCCCATGAAAAGTGTACAGATGTCTACAAAAAGTGTAAAAATGCCTACGAAAAGTGTAAGAATGCTTACAAACAGTATAGAGATGCCTATGAAAAGTGCACAGATGCCAACGGAATACAGACACATACAAAAAAAGCTAAAGACGTATTTGAAAAGAGTACAGAGGTGCCTAACAAAACTGTACAGGCCCACCTAGGACAAATTTTCAGAGGCCTACGAAATCTCTTACCACAATTTGCGAATGGGTTTACTATTATATACCTATACATTTACATAACATATCGAATACATTGTGATCCAAAATTTGGCTCTATATAATGCTTACAAAGTTTCATTAGCAGCGTCGTGGCTTTGTTCGTGTCACAGTGACACCTAGTATTGTTACCGCTATCAACTTAATTAACTCACATTGGAATAACAAAAATTCTTCGAAATAACAATGTGTGTAGTAGTGTAGAGTATCAATTTGTTTTTTCATCAAAATGAATTGAATCGTACTACCCAAATTTACTTAGACCAAGGTGTAATCACCTTTTAACGACCTCCGTGGCGCAGTTGGTAAGCGTGTTGGTAGCTTAAACCTGGGGTCGCGGGTTTTAATTTCGCCGAAGGAGTAAAAAGTTTTCAATGTTCCTAGGTCAGTGGCGTAACTACAAGCCGGCAAAATGCCACGAGCCCTAGCCGGAAGGGGCCCCCGATCAGCCCGCCTAGACAAGTGGCAAGCGATTATTTTTTGTATTGGATTGACATAATGGAACGAAAACGAATTTGCCACGGGCCTCGAATTATATAGTTACGCCACTGTCCTGGATCTTGGATGTGTGTATGTGAATATGTGTATAGTATAAACGTATTAAATATAATTCCCTTGTCTGGTACCCGTAACACAAGTCTTTCTGGTACTTAGCACGGGGTCAAACTGACGTGATGTGAAGCATCCAAAAGAATATTAAATTACGTCGTAATTTTTTAATAGGTGTTTTGCCTAATATTCATCTAGATTTTGCCCGCTGGAAAAATAATAATATATTTTAAATAAGTATTTCATATTTCTAACACAGCCTTCATTCGGAGCCATTGAAAAAAATGTTTATATTTTAATTAATTGTTCAGCTGTGACGAATTCGGAATTCTAGGATTCAATGATCGTCCTTGCTGAAAAATTCTTTGAAATTAGATCGTGTCCGCACTGCGATTTTTATTCGCGCGAATATTTTTTGTTACTAAGCTGAAATTAACATTTATTAAGATAAAATAAAGAGTATCTGCACTGGCGGAAAAAATGGCAAGAAAATCGCACGAATAATATCCACTTGAATGAAAATCGGCCTTAATGTTTGTAAAGCCTTATTAAGGGGGCGGCAAAATTGTCCTCCGCCCCGGGCGCCCGATACCCAAGCTACGCCACTAGGTATCTCTTCATGTTTTGATCTTATTATATAAACAATGTGCATTATTTAAGATTAAACCTTTTCAAACGGACGGCGTCATAAAATGACCTTTCCTTGCCAACAAACTTCAAAGTTACAAAAGGCAAAGTTTATTTAACTTGTAAACTACGACCGTTTTAATAAAAAGTACCAAAGACGTAACGTCTGCAAAGTTGTAACTTGTTACCTGTCCACTGTCGTACTTTGAGTGTAAATATCACAGAAGAATTCAACTTTGTAATCGCTGTCGATTCGACACTTTGTGGCGATGTTTGGTAAGTGTTCAATCAATCAATCAAAATCTTTTTATTCAAAATAGTACAATAAGTACGCTTTCTGAACATCGAAACTACGGTGCCTACCACCGGTTCGGGAACTAACCTAAAATATGGTAAATAACAATATTATGCTAATGTAACCAACAATTATTGTTTTTAGTTACATCAATAATTGTAAGTTAAAAAAAATATGTTGCATATAATATAGGTAACGCATGATATGATCTCTGTGTGCAAATTAAAGTTAGATGTAGGTAGTAATATTGTATCCATATGCATACCGATCTAATATTATAAATGAGAAAGAATTTTGCTGATTATTGACCCGCGCCAGATCTCTACCACAGAATAAATAATAGTACAACTAGCTCTACATAGACTTTCTATAAAACCATGAAACAAACATTTTGCTCGGCCGTTCTTGACGACTGTTGGCAGAGCACTGCAATGGCTCTAAGCATAAATTAACCACAACAGGTTTTATAAATAGGCTGTTTTAGACCATGTCCTATGGATGGCAACACCCTAGCCTCTGAGGTAGGCGGTGGATTTCGTAGGCACCTACTCATCAAAAATGTAAATCCATCATCCATCTGTAGACAAACTTTCGCGTTATATAACAATGGATAAACATAAGCTACGAGCAAAAAATCTAACCGTCGAACAATGTGACTGTGCCACGACCCTTTTGTTTGAAACTAGCGACTCTGAAACATTCACAACTGTCGACCATGTTGGCCGTATTTAATAACTTTCGAGAAATTCATAATTCATACTCTGGCTTTTTTGACATCTTCAATTAGACGCTAACAAGCCATTCACGAGCTAATTAGCCAGACCGTGATCTCTACGTGTACTCGTTCCGGAGCATTCCATGGAATATATTAAGCCTCTGAGACCTGCGTTTTCAAAGAACGTATTAGTGCCGACAAATAGAACGCAGAAACTAAAATCGTGAAAATTCACATAGTAACAGACTCTTTTGGGTTTCGTAATCTGATGGCACCAAATAAAGCCCACGGATTCGACATGTCACAGCCACTTTTCTCTGGAACTATAAAGGATCTGGTCTGAACTATCAAGTCACCTTAAGACTTAAGTTGAAACTTGGTCTTAGCTCTTAAGATTTTCACGCAAAAAAAGGAATAAATCTGCGTTACATAAATTATTGACTTAATAAACAAAAGGTAAGAAGAAAAACCAAATAAAAGCCCTACAATTTCAACTTTATTTAATATCATTGTTACATTTATACGAGTATTACTAACATAAGAGTAAAGACCGATATCGTAAAAATTCAAAGAAATATAATAATAATGTAACACATAATGGGCGAATCAAAAAGTTCTTCTTCGATTTATCTTTTTCGAACGAAACAAAACATTTCTTTGTAACCAGACTCATGTAAGCTAAATCCGCTCATCAGATTGTGTTAAAAACAAAGTATAATGGCCTATTCACACGTTAACGGCATTGCGGTGGACAGACGAGTTTCATGAACAAGTGGTGAAGTTGAAATCCGATGAGAGTTTTATCTAAGTATCCTTACTTTTTTATGATATTTAGGGTGCAAGCGTATCTTACTTGCTTATGAAAAACAACTGCCGTCGAAAACAAGTGCAGAGTCGCAAGCACAACGCACAAACCAGTTTTCTGTGAGGCCCTGATATCACTCCGGTCGAGCCCGCCCGTTCGTGTAGTAGCATGGCTCTCCAACGGCAATGAGCATCCGTATTATGTACATACTTTAGATCGGAAAATGTTTCATTGGTCACACCTCCACTGGGGTTCAAACCTGCACCCTCTTGAGTGCGAACCAAAGGTCTTACCGACTAGACCACGAACGCTCTAAACTGTTTATCATTTATTATTGAGATAATATCTCTCTTTGCAACCCTAACTCAGGAAAAAAGCGGTCAAGTGCGAGTCGGATTCGCCCATGAGCTCCGCAGCAGCAAATAAGTAATACTTTTAGGAAATTAAAAGTTTTTTATTTTTATATAATTCACTTGATTTAACGAAAGGCGAATTGGGGTTTATAGATTAAGGACGTGTAATAAAAACTACTTATCAGTTTGTGTGGTAACGTAAGGTCATATTCTTTTTTTACCCGACTGTGCCTGAAGAAGGGTTATGTTTTTCGGAATTATGTAGGTGTCGTTAGATTCGTATTTACTGTGACAGTGACACTAGATATATCAAAATATAAAAGAAAACAAAACGGCGATTTTTGGCCTAACGGTCCTTGCCGAAAAATTAGATCGTGTCCGCACTGTGATTTTTATTCGCGCTATTATTTTTCGCTACTTAGCTGTAATGTAATATATTGAATAATTATATGAGAATATCTACACGGGCAGAAAAAAATATATGAAAAAATTCGCACTAATAATATCCTCTTGAATGAAAATCGCTCTTAATGCTTGTAAAAAGTTGTACAATTCAATTCATAACTCTAATTAAGGGGCGGCAACATAGGCCTAGGGGGCGGCAAAATCGTCCTCCGCCGCGGGCGGCCGATACCAACGCTACGCCACTGGGTTCCTGCAGTCGGGTATCCTGTTTTTGAACATTAACCCCCTTATTCATAAAAATATTTAAACAGTGTTTAACTAATCAAGATTCGCAGTTTTCTGGAATATTGTCACACAGAGGGGCAGTGAATCTTGATTAGCTAAACACTGTGTAAATGTTTTTGCGAACGGGTTAGCTTTTTAATTTTATCACTCTACTATTTCAAAAATTAAGACACACACTTTTCCACTTCAGAAGAGTATATCGCGAATACTATTCAGTAAAGAAAAAAATTAATATTAGAGACCTCAATTTCACTTTTGAAGACCAATTCTTATTAAATATAGCTTTGATGATTTTTTTTTTCAGAATCAGTTTCAAGTATGGAAGACCTTAAAAAATATTTTTTTTACCGTGACTGGAGTGATACCACGAGCTCACTGAAAACTGGCGAGAAACGGCGTTGCGCTTTGTTTCGTTCAGTGAGTGAGTTTACCGGTAGCCTAACTTCCCTAATCAACCTACCCCTATTACCATTCCCTATTTCCTCATAATGGCTGGCAACACACTAGCGACTTTTCGAATGTCACGAATGGCCATGGGCGACGGCTATTGCTTTTCATCAGGTAACCCGTCTGCTTGCTTGCCCCCTAAATATAATAAAAAATATATTGTGATTATTATAAGTTCATATTTATTCTTAAAGCCGTTCACAAAACACGTAGTTTGGGAGAAAAATGGCTGTGACTTACGAACGCGGAAGGACAGAGGGACAGATTAAATCTATAAGGGTTCCGGTTTTGCCTTTAGGCACTGGAAACCAAAAAAAAATATTTTAAAGTTGGTTCACGATGGATCATACTTAAACTTTTGTTTGTTGTGTCTCCCATATTATAGCAATAATTGCTAATTATTAGCACGTAATAATTCCGGCGAAAAGTCGCCGCGACGCCGCTATACTGGTGTGAAGAGCCCCAATATGTGAAGTTTGTGTGCGCCATCGACCGCGAAAGTTGTACATTTAGGCAACGACACTTGCAGAGCTGTATCTGGATACTTTGTTCCTTTATCTATTATTGCTAACACATTGTACGACATGTTGCTAACCGCTGTTCCAATAAACTACTAGCAAATCACTAACTCTTAATCATTACAGAGATTTGTATAATGGATACTGACCACATTAATACCTCATTTTACCAGTAATTATTAGGCTATTTGGTCTGAAATAAAGGTACTATTATTAATGTAATATTTAACAAGGCAATTGTATGCCTCGTTATAACACAATCTGATATTATCACATACTTATAGGTTCCAATAACATTAAGCATAATATTGTCCAATTTTCTGGTGTCTGAACTTGACATGAATCTAAAGAGATTTTTGAGTTATTTTTTTTAATGTTACATATATTAATATGCGAGCGGAGAACTTTGTACCCCCTTTTAAGAAAGACACCTAGATGTAAAAGCATGAAAATTTTCCCAGTTGTAGTTGGTATGAAGGAGAGAAGCGCATGCATAGTAACAAATAAAACGCTACGCACACTACAATATTTTGACATGACAATACACGATTTTTTTTTTTGTGTATGGTTGAAGTGTGTGAGTTTTGTTATAAAATGTAATAACGAGACTTTTATGCCAAATTTGTAGTCTAAATTAAATTGAGAAATATTTATGGTCGAATTTCGACAACAGGGCGACATGTAGTTTTTATCAGACCGGTCACCTGGAAGCAACTGCTGTCACCTCAGGCACTTACGAGTTGCAACATCTGAAGAGTTTCAAGGGCGTTTTATGAGAGAATAGACAAAAGGAATAGGGAAAGGAAATATGGAGTAGGAAGTTGGGCTTCCGGTAAACTTAGTCTTAATGAAACGCAGTGCAATCGATATTTCCCGTCGTTTTTCTGTGAGATCGCAGTATTTTTCAGGTCGAGCCGTTCTCCCACGGCATTAGTTCAAAATCACGTTAAAATTATTTTGGAACCTTACCGATATACGCGTACGTCATCATTTATTACGACTAAAAATATAATTAATCATACAAAAACAAAATTGAAGCAATATACAATGCTTAACTTTTACAAGCCACAGCTTTATAAGCTTGTAGTTAGCACGTACAATTAACTTTAACACGCTCACTACTTATGAGTTCTTTGAAACATCTGTGAAATAGTGCTTTCCTTTCATCATTTATAAAAATAAAAACATTGTTAACTGAAATTTAAGCATGTAATGTTATAAGCTGTTGATATAATTCCTTACAATATCCTCAACTTACTACTTACCTACGACATTTGCAACCAACATCCAAATATACTTTCACGATAATTTCACTTAAAAGAACCGGCCAAGCGCCAGTTGGACTCGCTGTAAGACGTATATCTAAAAGTTATTTATCAAAAAATATATAAAAAAAGTTTTAAATATTTTACAAACATTCTAAAAAAAATAGGCAAAAAAACAATTATACGAATTTCTTTAGAAAGGATTTGAACCCTCGCCTCCGAGGAGACCAGTGCCATTAACTGCACTCGTCTTATTAATTGCTTAGCCACGTTGCCAATAAGAAGCATGTCAAATTTATCAATCTATTAGTGAGGAAGGAAATATCGTTCTTGAGATACAGCCTGGAGACAGACGGACAGATAGACAGACAGACAGACGGACCGACGGACACACACCGAAGTCTTAGTAATAAGGTCCCGCTATTACGGAACCTTAAAAACACTGTAGTTTTCTTTTACACTTAAAACTAATCGTAATTCGTAAAGCGCGCGGGATACACGAGGGTAGCTTCCAAGCTAGGATAGCAAGCTAGTGTCAGTATTCTAGCAAGCTAGTATTTCTGACTTTGTGTAGACAAGCTTCATTTCTCACTAGTTTACTAGTTTCGAAATAAAATAACTTTTGTCTACGCGAAGCCAATAGCAAAGCAGCTTGAAAAACTCCCCTCGTGTATTTCTGGCATTACGGCGCGCTCAAGTTTGAAAAATGTAAAAGTTGCACCGATTCAACTGTCATGGCGGCTCACTACTTAAGTTTATCAGAGTCTACGGAACATTAATAATATTTATGCAAGCGAAAAACAAACCGAGACCGACTTAGCTCCGGCCATATTAACGAGCACTATCAGTCTTTTGACTTAACTTGATTTATGTTGTAGTGCTGCTAAGAAATGCAACATTAAACTCACGGAGACTTGCGGTGGCCATTTTAAATAATGGAAGTGACAGGCGAATATTGCGTCTGGAGAGCTAAAAATGGATATTAGCTACTCTGATATGCGGTATTGTCTGACTTACACGTATTAAGTAGATAAGTTGGTAACTTAATTTTAAGTTATTAACTGCAGTAAACACAAAATTTAGTAGCAAGTGGGAAGTAAAGTCATTTAAAATTGAGTTAAAGTTTAGTTAACTACTTAACTACTTAATACGTGCAAACCAGAGTATAGTGCGGCAGTTTTGTAGTGTTAAGAGCAACGACTACCACGCGCATCTCCATACAAAACGCCATAGTGAGAAATGATCAATACATTTTGATCATTTCTCACTATGCTATTGTCTTTATAGAAAGCTAGGCTTGTGTGATTTTCTTTTTCATAATTTATATAAGTTTGAAAGTTACGAGCATCAAAAAACTGATTTTTTAAGGTTTAAAAGGTTCTCATTTTAAATGGCTTGTATTTGAAAACTAAAGCAAATTTCCTAAAAAAACAAAACATATGGGCGTAGATTATATTCCGCTGAAAAGATTCATACCAAAAACTGGTAGTTATATTACAGTTTGGGGGTAGGAAAACGTTATGCCCCCAAACGCGACGAGCTGCAACTCTCTCTATCGCACGTTTGCGGGTCGGGGGGGAAGAGTTGGAGTTGAGTTTTGGACCTGAAAAATTATTTGTAATTAAAATAATGTGGTTTTGATTTATAGCTTAATACACTAGTTAGATAATGAAATAAGTAAGTTGCAATATTTGTCAAAATTTTATGGGATAAAATTAGTTTATTCTCAAAGGTTGCAAAAATGTTAGCTATCCGCTTCTTCCACTTATGTCTGCGAGTAAAGTATTTTAATTAAAATTAATAAAAACCCTCCTTGGTGATACATGGTGATATTTATGACTATAATACTATATACTTAATACAGAGTAGTAAATAAAGTAAACTTACCTATTTTCAAATATTATGACTTCAACACAAGGCACGAATCAACACGATCGTAATACCTAGAAGTGAAATAAAATCATAGCATAGCAAGCGATAGGTGACTAGTGCGGCCGGCTCTCTGTGAGTTGTGATTCATGTGTGCATGTAGTGTGCGCAATGTGCGGGGGCCCGGCTGGCAGCCGCGCGCGTTGAGACAGAGTACGATTCTCCAAATACCAATTTTTCTAGGCTTGCGGCTCTACACAATCCTCTTAACCACTTTTCACAAGCATACGTCGCCGTGAATTGTATAGACACTTTCACACGGGAGCAACACGGCACTGCGACCGTATGCGTATGAAACGGGGCTTACAGTATAAATTTAGTTAAATTAAATTAGTAGTTGCGATAAATTTAATACTAGCTTTATTTCATGGCATCGCTCGTGTGTTATTCAAAAATCACATTAAACACGAATGTTTTTGGAAGATGATGTTTTCCCAACCAACAACCAAAACCAGAAAAGTAGCAGGTGCGTTGCCGGCTTTTAAGATTGAATACGCTCGCTTCTTGAAGGTTTGCAGGTCTTATCGGGCCGGAAATACTGCTGGTGATAGTTCATTCCCGAGTTTTACTGTGCGAGGCAGAAAGTTGAAAGAGGCGGAAAACGCACACTCGAAGACTGTCACTCATCAAGATGATGTGGGTGCTAAATTTTTCACGTAGAACTATAGCGTAAAGTTGCCGATGGAGCAGATGGAATGATTCCTGATCAATGATGATGAAACAATGATCCTCTGAGCACTCCCCGTGATTGATTGCTTTGTACATCGTGAAGGAAGGACAAACTAACAAACACACTTTTCTATTTATAATATTATGATTTAAAAGGTATTTATATATTCCCATTTCCTATATAAACCAGTAAAATTGTCAAATACACGACGGCGAGAGCATTATTGACCCCATTAATGCAAATCGGTTTACTCGGCGCGCTCCACAATAACTGCCAATACCCACGCATGTGTTTGTCACCCATCATCATCAGCAGCCAGCACCGACTTCCCCACTCCTCAGCAGTAGTGGTACTCCGGGTATAATGGGGTATGACGAGCCGTCATACCCTATTTTTTGGCCAATTTTTTTGTAAGTATTTGAATTGAAGTTAGGGGAAAGAAATCTCACCCAGCACACTGGTAGGGCTAACGCCGGTACTGCTTTCAGCTTCCCAACTCTCCAAGGATAGGATGAATCCCTTCGCTAAAAATAAGGTTTAGCTGTACTTAGCGTTCACTCTTTGAAAAACGAATCTCAAACTAAATAGTAACTAAATAGTATCAATAATATTCTCACATACAAACATTTCGTTTACTGAAAATTAGTTTAGCCGTATCGAGTTTTAGGGGGACTAAATAAAATAGATTATTCATTTTTATTAAACACGTCATGATTATATGAATACATAAAACATTGAAAGAAACATATTGTCATCAACAGCTGAAAAAATATGTCCTTCGCTTTCTCAATTAATGAAAAAATAATTTTAAAAAATGTATGTAACCTTCAATGAACAATGTATATTATGTACTATGTCCTTAAATAATATTGATATTTTGATGATTTTGAAACATTTTGTAACATTATTGTTTCTTTTATTATTTGAACAGAAACAAAAAAGTTTATAATGTTTTTGTTAACTTATGAACTGATTTTGTTGTTCCACGAACTTGAAATACAACTGACAGATTCTTCATACCTTTTAAGTTTATAAAAATAAGACCAACATGTTTTTTTGCAGCTAGTTGATATTTTGAGTATATTTCGCACTATTCATATTTTTTAATTTTTACTGCCAATATCAACTTATTGGCCAATAATAATATAGTAAACAAGACGATGCCCGCAACTCTTTTGCGCCATCAGTTTAAAGGTTTGGGCACAGTAACAGACAGACGGACACACTTTCGCATTTTTAATAATATTAGTATGGAAGTATGGCTCAAAATAGTGAACAACATACTGAGCAGTCCAATTTGGTAGACCAGGTGGATATGATCAGATGGAATAGCTCTTAAAATAGAGTAAAGAGTTCTATATATTATCTTAATGAACTTATTCGTTTTGAAACAGACACCAGCTAGTAGTTGAATATAATTCCGGGACTTAGTATCTCAATTATACCTATTTTATATTACAGCTTAGATTCAGTAACAATTTAGCCTCGGTATGCTAAATGTTCAAAATGGTATTGAATGTGATGGGACCATCTGAGGGTGTAAAACGTTTAAAGTCCAGCGACACCTCTCCTGCCTCAAGCCGCTCCATCAATGTTGCCGCCTCGGTGCACCGTACGTGCTGCCAGTTTGAGGGGCCCATTCAAGAAGTTGGCGAGTCACCGTCTGCCAACTTTATAATACATGTTACAACGTTGTATCGGCAGATGCCAAAGTCCTTCTATGCTCCCGATTACCCAGTGTACTAGCATCTTTCCCCCATAGCCCGATATCATTTAAATTTTCCACTTCCTGCAATAATCCAACACTAACCGCTGGCTCTCTTGGGTGTACTCTCTTAATACAGACAGGGAGAGTCGCCGGCTAGTGTCACATTACATTTAGATCAAAAATGTGTAACGCAACCTCTGCGTGTTGGGTTCGGCCCCACGGTAGCCTTCCAAAAATCCGGGATTTAATTGCCCCTGAGCAAGGAATACTTTACACAAACATAATGATAACTTTGTTATTTTGATGCGTAAAATCTAGTTTCAAATCTGCTTTATTTGTCGGCAATCAAAGAGCAAGAAAATAGGACGCTGTACCTACAAGTAGGTAACGAGGACAATCAGCGATTCGGCCACAAGAGGATTAATGTATTTATTTCGTGAACAGTTTGCTTCAACTTTTTCGCCAAATCATTAATTGTGTGTAACTAAAGCAACTAATCAAAAGTTTCGGTAAACCTTAACGGTGCTCTCGTTTTAGGGTTCCTTGCTATCCGTCGACTAAAAAGTGGCATAAGTGAATTGAGGTTAAATATTGTATGTAGTATTTAATAAGTTTTACAAAAAATGTATGACAGTAACTACTGCTGACTCGTTGATTCGAAGTGCAATCCGAAATTCCACCATTGAATCCTATCCTGCACGAACCCTTCATTTAGATACCCTGCTCGGCCTATTTGGTCGGAAAAAAAAAAAACTTCAAAATTCGCCAGACATACACTGGAAAACCATAACCCCTCTTTCGGTGCTTCAAAAGGAGCATTGTTTTTCAATTTTTTCTGGGTTAAAAACAAGGACAATTACATCCATCAATGTATATCGATGCCTTACTGCCTCAGCTTCGTATCTTAAAAATGGCTACATTGCAGGAGATAAAAAAAAATACTGATTATATTTTTTTTCTTAGTATTTGTACAAAAATAATTAATTATAAGGTTATTTGATAGGAAACAAGTCACTTATCAAATAACACCATAATATCTAGTTTTGTATAATTCTTTGTCTCCTTAAATGTAGCCGTTTTTAATATACGTGGTTGAGGCTATAAGGCATCGATATTGGGCTTCCTTCTAACTAGAAAATGTTTGTACTCCTCATATTTTCTTGTATTTACATAAATACGAACAAGCCGAAAACACATGTGTTCGGCTCGTTCGGTTCTCTTTAATTCGATTCTGAAAAATGTGCGTTCACAATTATTGAGTCTTTTATTTTTGTACGTACAAATTAATACTGTGTAACATTTTATAAACATCGTTATGAATAAGCGTGGTATGGACCATGTGTTGTTGAGTCGGTCTCGGAGACGACAATTCGTCAAGCTTTTTATCTCATTTTCCGTATTAACCGCTAGTTTGTGGTAAATCTTGTTGCTGTAATTTCAGGCATAGTGGGAGATGAGAATAAAAATAAATTCCATGAGGCTTCTTAACCTTCAAAGTTATTGGAGTATCTCACTTAATTTTTTTGGAGAGCCTATTGCCTAAGCCATAGAGTAAGAAAGAGGGAACCATAATACGCATAGTGTAATGTTTGGACCCGCTTACCCGGTTATAACATTGAAGTCCTGCTGCTTATTTTATGTGATAAAAGTGTTAATCAAAGTGTTTAGTGAATGTTTTTTGCAACTTTTTATTGTGTTTTGTTATTTCGTTACATAATAAACTCAAAATACGACCAAAGAATGCGTCAAACTCATGAAATAAACATTATATACAACAGTTTTGAATTAAGTTTTCGAAGCTTGTAAAGAGGTGTTTTAGTTTAAAAAACAAATTAGTAATAAGTTAATCAGTTCCTTATTCTTGTTATAAGTATAAGCCATTTGTGATAAATATCACCCACCAAGCTCTAATTTGAGTACAAACTTTGCATTGTTTTTAAGTGTTTTCTAGTTATATGCGATAGATAAACTAAATATGATTAAAAACTGATTCCACTGATATGTCATTCAGAACAAAAAAAAATAATATTGATCTTAATAAGCATGATATCGCTCGTCTATGGACACTCTAAAGCGCTACAGGATAAAGCGGTATACCCTAGTATAGTTCATCCAAGGCCTAAACTTTTGTTGTATGTAAGTGCAAAATTGTTCAGTCATTTTGAGTGTAGAAGTAACAAAAACAGCGGGTGTCCTAATTATTATAATCGTTTCGAGATTTTCATGGAGATTTGTACTTATCATTAATTATTTTTTTTGTATATTGGGAGAAATTGAAAGAGAGCCAGGTAATGGATCATTTGGTATAATGTAATGTTAATAATAAAGATATACCTACCTATAAAATATATACCTTTGTTGAAGCAGACGTGCAGTGTTTATTCTACGTGGACTCTTTCGGCACCACTGGTATATGTCAATTCAATGTAAGTCGTGATCTGTCGGATGAGTTTGGCATAACCTGGCCAAATAACTTACATCCACGAACTGTATCTATTTCAACTTCTCTGATTGTACAACAATTTAGGTACCGGTATAATAATACTGCACTTAAAAACTTTAGTTGTTTGTCGCGATATTTACGCGATTTTCGAATTCAAAAGCCACATAAAAGCTTTTTTTTTCTTTATTTCAAGGCCATTCATCATATGAATTAGTCGGCCTTAAAACAATAGTAATTACAATTAACTTAAATCTTAATCCCTTAAATATAAAGAACGAATTACGTAACTCAAAAATCTGGCGCTGAAATCCGCCTTAAAATATATAGACTACATAATATGATAATCAAAAAATATACTTGCGACAGATACGACCTCTACCATGTTCTTATGATAAAAGCTTTAAATTCAAAAAATCGCGTAAAATGTAAATATAAGTAAGTCTCCTTTACCAACTAATGTTTTTTCAGGACCTATACTATGTAGTTGTCGCAGGTGTGTAACACTCGCAAGAATACAGCATCTTCCGGGAACATTCTGAACCACTAACACTTACACCCAGTATTATAGCTACAATAGGGAATATGCGTCTAAAACAAAATTTATTGAATGCAAATTATTATGATAGTGGGCCTAAAGATATCACAAAAAATCTCTAAATTCTGTCGAGAAAAAAATAAGGTATTAGCGATGTAAGTTCTCTACCCATCTCCTTCTCTTAAAACGTAATTTAGTATGAACTTTGTATGCAGCTTATGGAATTTGACGTCACAATTAATATCGGATCTC
>JAOTAV010045131.1:0-17239 GCA_026546445.1 Cyclargus thomasi
ATTTCATCAAAATCGGTCCAGTCGTTTAAGAGAAGTTCAGTGACATACACACTCACAGAAGAATTATATACATTAAGTTAAATTAAAAAGCTACGTTACTTTCTCCCTGCCAGCTTAATAAACCTAGCCCCCTTATTCAAAAAATATTTAAGCAATCTTTAGGTAATAAAGGTTTGCTATCCGTTTCAGTCGTATGACGTTTTCAATATTCCAGAAAGGGGCTGCGAACCTTGAATAGTTAAACGTAGCTTAAATATTTTTATGAACAAGAGTGCAAATCATTTTGACAGTGATTTAAAGCTACAAAGCGATATCTACATCAGTATCCACCGGGAAAAAAACCCTTAACTCTTGGGATACATAGATTTACATCTAACGAAATGCCTCGTAGAACAGACCCACATCCGAACACAAGATAAATGAGTAAATTCCGCAACAATACAACCTAGCAGCAATGAATAAATAAATCCGTATAATATTTAACTTTAATGCGCGCCGTAAAGTTTCTTTTGTAAGAGTTTTAACAAGTTTGTTTCCAACGTGTAAAAGGGGTTTCCGGATCGCGTTTTCTCTTATTATTTGTTCAACACGAAGTGTTATAAATCTGGAAATTTTTTAAATTTATATCGCTTATAAATCTTAAAATTTTCTCGGTAGTTAAGCGGTTTATCTCCTAGCTATAAGAGCTGATGAAATTAAACATATTTTAATTTTAATTTTACATTGGGACTTTAAGCGCTGTAATGCCTGAATACACGAGACTACTTTTTGAAGCTAGAGCGTCCGTAGCCTAATAATTAGACCTTTGGTTCGAACTCGAGAGGTTGCAGGTTCGAACCCGGGTGGAGGCGTGTACCAATAATATATATTTTCCGATCTCATGTACATAATACGGATGCTCATTGCCGTGGGAAAGTCAAGCTTTAGTACAATGGGGACGGCTCAACCGGGTGTGATACCACGCCTCACAGAAAACTAGCGTGATACGGCGTTGTGCTGTGTTTTGTCCAGTGAGTCAGCTACTGGTGGCTCAACTTTTTCCCAATTCCATGTCCATTCCCAATCCCCTCATAAAAAGGCCGGCAACGCACTTATAACCCTTCGGATGTTGCGAGTGTACATGGGTAAAGACAGTTACTTTCCATTAGGTGACCCGTCTACTCGCTTCCCCCTGAGTGGTTAGGCTAAGGTTAATAGCATAGGCTAGTATCAATAAGCAGCAAGCTAGTACTTTTATTTAGACAAGGTTAACTCCTAAGCTAGTATGTAAAGTGTAAACAGAACAAGCAGTTAGTCAGCTTGCCAAGCCAGTTTAAAGTGAAAGTAGCTTGTTATCCTAGCTCGAAACTAAGCCTCGTGTATCCCGGGTGTAAGGGTGAAAAAATTTAAGTATCCCCAAGTATTGAGGCCGACGAAATCAAGTTTTTATGACCGACAATTTTTCGTGTATCGTCGAAAAGCATAAAACTGCTATAAAGTTCGTTGCGAATATTTTTTTCAGTCGTCATCTGTTTTGTTTTCGGGAGTCGCTATTGGATAACGTCACTCCATTTTTCACACGGTAGATAAACTTTTTTAACGTATCAATTTATAACAATTTTTGTAGTCATTATATTTGTTTCATTACAAATACAAACATAACTACAAATAGGATCACGTCAACTAGACTCTTTGACGATCACATTATCAAGCTCAAGTGTCTAGTTAATGTGACCGTGGTATTAAATTTATACCAACAATTTTGTTCGCTTTAACATCAACGGCTCTATCTTATAAACATTTCAGCAGCTTACTCTGTAGTATTGAGTAATCAAGCTAGTAATTATGAAAAAGGTTCTACGTAATTGTTGGCGAAAACAGAGACTTATTATCTCTACGAGAAACGAAAACACGATAGCTGCACTGCGAAACTAATAAACATGACGGCGGCAAAAGCGTCCCTGGTCCCCGTGCCTTGAATATTCCTTAAATTTTGTTACGAAAAAGCGTTATAAAATGTATATATTTGGTTAATTAGTCATAAAAAATTGCGTTAATTACTTATTACTGAAATAGAGATTTTTTCAAAAATAAAATTCTATATAATATGATGGCTACTAGATTATTTCGTAAAGATATGCTAAATCAATACTGACAAAAGGACAGAAACAACTCTTTAAATTAAATATATAATATTATGCTACGTTCACACATTCATAAGATAGTTCAAAACGTGTTAGATAATTTTTAATTTAGGAGATATTATGTTGAGATAACTGTAGTTCAAAAGTTCACATATAAAACCCTACAAAACTAATTCCTCTATAACGCGGAATTTAACATTTTCCCGTGTAATTAGCACACCCAAACTTTAATTTCTCAAATGAGGTCACTACTCAGTCTACAGGCTGGAAAAAATATTTCACTCATGTTTTATTTTAAAGAGCTTTCCGGCCTTGATTAACTTTCATATGACATATCATATTATAAAAAAAGTTTGTTGCTTTCTTTTCTTATTTATTTTTGCAAAAGTTTATGTTCAACAAATTACCTAAATTTAAATGATCAACCATCAGTGATTCAAATTCATAAACAAAACCTAATCAGTGACGTACTTGCAACTCTTCTGATACAGTGGGGTTACTTTCTATCGGGTTATTCGGGCTACCCGTTTTTCCGTTTACCCCCAAATTTTAAAATAAATAAAATTTTTCAATTAACGTTATCATCAGCGTTTTAATTAGGATAAAACACTAAAACATATCGTAAAACATACATTAGTGGATAGTGGATTTTTAAACAAGTTTTGCTCTATTACAACCAAGCGTACAGTAGTGAAAATAGTTTATGAACTACTAAAAATAAGTAAATCGTTAAAATATAGAAAGAAAAGCAAGTTTCCCCTAAACACCTACTTAACATTTCCCGCGCACAGCTGTCAGCTCGCTCGGCGACGACCGACGTTATCCTGGCATCTCAATTACTACTAGCAAACAGGGCCCGTACTCCGAAACTGAATTCAGATTCAAACGAACGAATCGGAATGCCGAGTCTTAAGCTCGAAACAAACTATTGGACGCGACTTACAGAAGTACAGACACGGGCATCCTGAGCGCCAGATTCGCTTCAGACGTCCGAACGCTAAGGTGGAACCTAAGGACTCGTCCGCGACTTGCGTCTTATAATTTGCATACTTCAGTTTACAATTACTAAAGATCGCCTTGTGGTCGAAATTCGACCATAAATATTATAATTTAAAAGTTTAACTATTGTAACCATCGTGTAGAGGAGCTTTAAAAAAATTAAAATCTATTCAATCAAATACTTCAATTTGGCATATAAAGGTCTCGTTACCAGGTTACCAGGCCATTAAATTAAAAAAAATCACAGACTTCAACCATAAACAAAAGAGTATTTCGTATATGATTATTGTGACATAATAAAATATTGTAGTGTGCGTATTGTAGTATATATTTTGATTATCTAGATACATATAAGTAGAGTCAGTAAGTCGCGTCCGATAGTTTGTTTTAAGCTCTACGCAAAAAAACGTTAAATGGCGTTGCTAGAGTAGGGCGGCATCATTTGGTAGAGTCGGAATATTTCAATGTGCCGTTTGAAAGTAGAGATTCAGATGTGATGGATAGTTGGCGGGAAAGGTTTCAGTGTTAAGAGGGTGTAATAAAATAAAGTGATAATACTTTAGGGTGTGTTTGTATCCCTTAAATTATGGAGTACACTGTGAAAGTAATTATTTAATCACACAGTAACTAAATTATATAGTTTTTAAGCCTACTCAATGCGAAAAAATAAACATCTTTATGCCGAAGCGTTCCGTAGCAGCCACCTGTTCTCATCTTTTAAGACGCTTTTAATTTTTGCTAAGCAGACTCAAAAAGGATCCCTTTTCTCCCTGTCTAGTTTCACCCAAACACGCTAAGCCTTGCCAAGCCTTTTATGTTGTAAATACTTGAAACCTTCTATAGTAATAATTATAAGCATTTCTTGTCGTACAAAAGGCGTCGTTAGGCGACTTTTTAACGAGGGGCGGCACGGTCCTAACCCCCACATTAGTTAAATAGAAACGCGAACAAGGATACTGAATTAATTCCAATTAGACTCGTTTATACCACAACCACAATCTGTGGTCGAATAGTTGACTGAAAAGCGCTTAACCAAGTTTTTATCATATAATTTTAATGTGAATTCATAACAAACCAACGCGAAATTTTACGTTTGACATGAAAAAAAATATGAATGTCAGCATCGTGTCGCTTAAAATAATATTGCGATCCTCGCTGCCAGCGACCGCGACACACAACATAACTCAAATAAAATGCCACTTTATAATATAAGATAGAGATTTCATTTTTATCTACGCCACAACAAAGCAACGACGTCATAGGCAGGTATACCAATGTTATTAAAAACTAAACCTATTGCTCGTGGCATAAGTGGTATTTTATTTAATTTATTGTAAGTGGTATTTTTTGTAATCGGAATGTTAATTTAAGAGCGGTCTCACCTTTATCCCACTTTTATAGCATGGCAATGTTCTGTGCCACATTCTTTGATTGTATTTCTAAGTTTACAGCAATAATCGAATGTAAGTTGACTATAAGTACTGAATAAATGATACATTTTCAATTTCTATAAATATAATTAATACTGTTGATAGTCAACAAAATTAATAACTTGCTTTAAAATTATAATTCGTTATCAAATTAACTTTGTCCGAATATTGTTTCAGTAAACGCTTTGATTTCAGTTAAAACTGACATTTAGTGAAATCAATTACAGAATACTTTTAGTAATTTCCATGTTAATGATACCGTTTTTTTATGAAATTAAGGCAGCAAGCGAGCAGACGGGTTACCTGATGGAAAGCGACTGCAGTCCCCTATGGACGTGCGTTGAGAGGAGTTGGCAGTGCGTTGCCGACCTTTTATGAGGAAATGGGAATAGGGATAAGGGATTAGGGAAGTTGGGTCACTGGTAAACTCACTCACTGTACAAAACACAGCACAACGTCGTTTTACGCCAGTTTTCCGTGACGCCGTGGTATCACTCCGGTCGAGCCGGCCCATTAGTGCCAAAACATGGCTCGCCCACGGCAATGAGCATCCGATAGCAGTAGTATTGCCGATCACCAGTACATTACTTGAGATCGAAAAATGTTTATATATCATTGGTACACGCCTCCGCCGGGGTTTGAACCTGCACCCTCTCGAGTGCCAACCAAAGATCTTAGTCACTAGGCTACGGACGCTCTAAGTTTGGACATCGACGAACAAAGAAGTTTATTAGTATCGATTCAAAATACGACGAACAATGTTACTAGAGAGTTAGTAATATTATTATGATTATCAGAAGTTTAAATAATTAAATTTCAAAATAATGATGAATATATGAACTCATAAAAAATATTTATAGAATATAACATTTACCGAACTACACAAGTTATTTCTAAAGGTTTTTATTACCACAAAAGAAGTCGTGCCAGCGACACAATCGCTATTAAAAATTGCCGCCCACAGATTTTTTCTATGAGCAAATCTCTTTAAAAGGCACAGATTCACACCGCCAAATGCCTCAAAAGGACAAAGCTTTGTAGGCGCCTACGATTTGTACAACGCGAAAAAAGTTTGGACCCTGGACCCAAAATACAGTCAACAAAAAAGAGATTCTTAAAGAAAATAATTACTACACAGGACGTTTCAGTGACTATTTTGCTTCAGTACTTTTTATCGAGAAAAGTTCTTGAGCAGCTTGAAATTACAGTTTTTTTGGCGTTGACGTTGACAAATGAGACGAAGGTGATATAAAAGATAGTTCGAGATTTACTTTTGGCGAGCCGAAACCGATTTTATGACTCGACCAAACCTTTTTGGTATCCGTACCTAAATGGTAAAAACGGGCCCCTATTACTATGACTTCGATGTCTGTCCGTCTATCTGTATATTATACTTTACTAATCAATAGAATTAAAACAAAATTCATAATAAAGGTAGGCTTTCATACAAAAAACACAATTTATACCTATGTTTGCTCTATGGTATGGAGTCCTTATTAAAAAACTATATTTATTAAAAAAAAAATTAAGCATCAGTAACATCCGCACCGGATAGCCGTTTAACACAGCGATGGCATTTAAACGGAAAGGATTCCTTTCCGAGTATTATTTTAATTCGGCCAAACATTATCCGAATCTGTTCGGCTACCGGAGTAATTCCACGGCCTCACAGAAAAATTGGCGTTGTGCTGTGTTTCGTTCAGTGAGTGAGTTTACCGGTGACCCAACTTCTTTAATGCCCTATTTCTGTTCCCATTCCCTCTTTAAGTCCGGCAACGCACTTGCGACTCTTCGGATCTCGCGAGTGTCCTTTGACGACGGCAGTTTCTTTCCGTCGGGTAACCCGTCTGCTCGCTTACCCCTTAAAATATATATAAAAAAAGAAATTCCGATAATTTTCGTCCGAACTTAAAATCTACACCGTTCGTTGCCGGCAGTACACGCACGTTATATAGACAATGGGTAGGGCGGACTCATTAACTCCACTTGTACCCGCCTTGAGGGGATTCCGGGATATCCTCGCCCCGAATAACAAATGAAAATGTGTTTCATAAACAACACGAGAGCTATTCGTTTTGTAAATTATTAACAAAACTGCACAATTTACAAACAGAACTATGAATATTTACTCCGCTTATGATTACAGAATAGAAATGGGTTTATTTATTATCATTAATTACATTAAATTTTAGGTTCATTAAAATAATATATTAATCGATAACAATATTGAACGCAGTTAATCGAAACGGAGAGGTATCTTTCATCAAAGGATAAGAAATACAGACAAAATTATTAAACCTGAAATCAAAATACGTTAAATTTTTTTCAATGCTACGGTGTACGCTACGGCGTAGTCACTCGTAGCAGGCTCATTACTAACTAAGCCCACTTGACACCGATACTTGCTTGTATTTTGTGTTGCTACTGTAATTCCAGTTAAAGGTAATTAGAAAAGGTAGTTAGAATTGCATCCGAAATTTTCATTTCAAAATATCAAAGATATTTGATATAGTACTTGTGTACTATTTACAAAAACACTCTTGATTTCTGACTTATTTGTTTGAACTATCGAATGCCTCATGATCTTAGGGGGGTAAGACAAGATCTAAACGTTTTCACTTCATAAATAATCGCCAAGCAAAGTGTATGAAAATGACAAAAGGCGTAACGAAAGCTTACGTCATCTCCACACATTTTTGTTAGCGATTCTACAAAAAAACGAAAACGCTAACCCCCCAAGAATGTACACTATGATCTTAGGACACCTAATCGTAACGTGAATAATTCTTACTGTAAAGAAAACTGTAATAACTGTAATAAACAGAAAACTGTAATAAAAATATCGCATTTTCATGCCTGCAAAATTTCACTTCGATCGGTAACTGGAAAGTGGATCAAGTTTTAATTGAAAGACTTCAGTACAAACAGATAACGGGACAGGTGAAAGTATTAAAAATATAATATTTTTTATTAAAATCATGCTGCTATTTACATGACATTTTAAATAAAAAAATATGTTGAATTATTTATCTTTAATACATTTAAGTTTAAAAGCATGTGACAGTTATGACTTAGAAGGCTTTTTGCAAACTTTTATATTTTTACAAGCTTTTATTTGACTTGGCTTGTTAGTATATTAGTACGTACATACGCACATAATGTCTGGTTTACACGTGTTAAGTAGTTAACTAAATTTTAACTTAATTTCAAGTGACTTAACTTGCCACTCGCTACCTAATTTTGGGTATATATGCGGTTAATAACTTAAAATAAATTTAAAATTTAATTAGCTACTTATCAACTTAATACGTGTAAACCAGACATGTATGTATGTACCTACTAACATACTAATAAGCCAAGTCAAATAAAAGCTTGTAAAAATATAAAAGTTTGCAAAAAACCGCTCCCATAACGACTGTCGCGATTTCAATAGCGATGCACATGAAAAGTCGAACAGATAAAGAGTTAGCTGTTGTCCGCTCTACGGTTATCTAATCTGCGAGTGCCCAGCTAGAATGGATTTTAAATTGAAAACTACCTTTTTTCCCAGATGAGCGTTTTCCATTTTACGAACTACGAAGTTCGAAGATCCACTTTATTTATGGACCTATTTAAAAATAATAAATTTGTGATAGGAATGATCCAAGCATTAATGCAAGAGATCTTTCATTATATAATTACGATCCAAGAAATAATCACACAGTCTAATAATTTTTTTTAGCGACTACCAGTAAAAATGAAAATAAACAATATATTCTGGATGAAATAAAAAAAACTTAATATTATTTTCTTTGTCAATTTTAGTATACAGCCATTTTTTCGGATCAACAACTCCTACTTTGAAAAGACATTAAATATCACGATCACGTGAGCAATGGTAATAAAAAAAGTAATAATATTTACCAACATGCACCTAAGTTATTCCCTAATATACTCGCTTAGCCTCAAAACCCCTTAGCCCACGAATTATATTAACAACCTCACAAATGAAACCAAATGAACGCATTACAACGTTTTATAAAACGCAAATAAAATTCCGACGCCTAAGTATTATGAATATTCAAATTTTATCGCCTTCATTCTTTTATTATACAATTACGTCCTCCTTTATCTTATACTTAAAACGACATAGATTTTAATGACGTGATGCGGAAAATTCTTTAGATAAATTCAGCAATTTATTTTGCTGATTACTTCTTTCACTCTTAAAAACAAAGAGAGCAAGAGATCGTATTCACTCTTAAAAAGCAGACAACGCACCTGGAACTTTTTTGATGTTGCCAGTATCCATGGGAGGCGGTAGTTGCTTTCCATGGGGTAATCCGTTTGCTCGTTTGCCTCCTTATTTTATATAAAAAAAGCGCAGTTGACAAACAATAATATGCCGAAGCTTAGCCCGTTGAGGCACTAGTCACAAATTGGGCAGCCTGGGCTTTCAAAAGAAACAAAAATTATCTTCGAAATTCATTAACTTGACTTACAATTAATTAACAATATTACATTCGCGATCGATGCTAGACCAGAGTATATGAAACAATTATTGATAGAATTAGAACTGCGAAAACACGGTAATGTACTGGTGGAGTGTCTGTACATATACGGATGTATTTATAGATTTTTTTATTAAGAAATAAACTGTGGCAAAAATAACAAATTAAAAAAAACTACTGAATATCTAAACACCATTAACATGTTATAACATATACAAAGATATATAAAGATTATCACAGTATTTTTAAAATCTTTCCGATGATAATAATCCTTAGGCCCAACTACCCTAATCATAGATGATTAGGAAAGTTGAGCCTAAGGAGTATCATTCCCATTCCGTATTGCCTCATAAAGTCCGGCAACGCACTTGCGACTCTTCGGATGTCTCGAGCGTCCATGGGCTACGGCAGTTGCTTTTCATCAGGTACCCCCGTCTGCTCGCTTGCCCCCTATAAAAAATCTAATATCATTAAAAAAAAACTTCTTAAGCACAGCGATGCACGCGAACTCGACAAATCCTATCGATCCCGAACAGATCCCCAGCATTATCGAGATAAAGATGTACGTGTGTGAATTGATAAAGGACTCACGCAAATCTCACCCCGAGTAAATCGTATAACATACTTTCGGAGGCTTTAAACATTCAAGAGTGTAATAAGGTACTAATCCGGTGGCAAGGCAAGGTAGGTAGGGGGAACGTAACGTACGAGAATGTTCTAAAAATATTTACTGGAATGTTGCCAGCTCGAAATTGTTTAAGGTCGATTTTGATTCGTCTCATTAGCTGTCTACGTGATGGTCCTAATGAGGCAAAACGACATATATCTCGTAAGCAACGTATTGTAACAAATTGTGTCGAAATCTTAAATTATTTCTTTGGTAACATTAAAAGTTAAATTACATTACAGATTAAATTGCTGAAAAAATCTTAGTTGATCTGACAAAACCAACTTTCCTAAGCCTCAATGTATATTCCCGTAGCCTATTTCTTAATCAAAAAGGCCGGCAACGCACTTGCAAAGCTTCTGCTGTTCACGAGTGTCGATGGCCGACGGCAGTCGCTTTTCATCAGGTCACCTATCTGCTCGATTATCCCCAAATTCTTATAATAAAAGTTAATTCACGCCATATTTTTTAAACCCCCATAAAGTTTGCTAATACCGAGATATCTTGGGACACAGAAGCAGACAGATTAAGAGGAGCTTAGCTGCCAAGAAAAGAAAATAAATCTACATTTATTCTTTAAGAAAGTAACTCTCAGGCGATTCTTTATTTATAGATAACATCTCGGAGCAAAGCCTCAAAGAGAGCTGGAATATTAAACGGTATGTTAGACTAGATTCAGCTTTATCCATGTAACAATATATCGTAAGGGGATTGCGTCGATATAAGCCTATTTCTTCCCTTCTTCAAGTTGATCCATTCCGAAGACTTTATTGTTGAATGTTTTGTATTTTAGCACCAAAATAATACAAGTTTGCAATGGAAACGTGGTGTTTTGCTCAGACCAAAATATCCTATGTCACTCTCCATGCTTTCAACTACGTCCATGCTAAAAATCAACTCGATTAGTTGCTTCGTTAAGACGTAAAGCAACGACAAACAAACAAATACATTTTCACATTTATAACGTTAGTACGGATTACTTATTCATGTATAGTTTCAAGAATCTCAAGGCATCTAAAAGTCCTAGAGAAGGCTCGAAATATTCGAGAAATTTCTAGAAAATTGTAGATTTATTGTAGCCATTACATTCCTGTAGCCTCGGGCGAATCACCTTACAAACAGGCAATTCATTTCGCCGCAACACAGGGACTGTAAACCGTAAAATTACCATTTCACGTCGGAGTTTATGTACCGAAGTGCGCCCGTCTTGACTCGGCGACGCAGCAATATACTTGATGTTCATCAAATGTTACACGCATAAAGACAGACACATAAAGATGTACATAATATCATCTGCTCGGTGCTAATAGGCAGATGACGTCAGAGTGTGCCGACCGGGGCGGAATTATTATGTACTTATATTATTCATTGCACACAACGATAGTACGTACACTCCCGTGATACAATTTCTTGATATTGCCTTTATGTACTCGCACATAGCTTTTGACGGTTACATATCTATGGGATAGCGTAAATTTGTACGAAGTTGTCGTTTGTGTTAATCCTATTAGCCAACATCCTAATTAAATATTTTACATTATATTCTCGTGTGACAATATTAAGTAGTTATTTTTTACGGTTAAAACTATTTTACCGATATGTACAGTTTATATAGATATGTAACCGTCAAGCAACCAATTTTTTTTAAGTTAAAACTAAATTTAAAAAAATTTACGTACTGTACATGATAAGGATTATTAACTTTAACATTTCCGCTCAATGAATTGAGCTTGTGTTATATAGCATGATATGCGCCAATCAATCAATCATTCAATCAAATCTTTATTTCCAAGAAATTTGGTACATATTAAATGGTCTTGTTGTTGTTAGTGTCAAAATATATTTCCTTTTGGGAATGGAAAATATCAAATTTTATAATATTTAGACATGGAAAATATAACAACAATAATAATTAAAGAAGAAAAAATACATTAATAATAGAAAATAATCATTAGTAGTCTGGTGATAAAAATATTAAGTCCTAATGTTCGTAAATTGCCGAAAAGATTTCAAGTACTTCACAAATTGCTTTTCTACCCAATATTCTTCATTTATTTTTCATAACGTCCCTTTTTAAATAGCCCAGTTCTCATCAAAAATAATAACCTTACGATCGAGCCCAGGGGATTCAGTATTAAATAGTCACAATATTTTGTACAAATTGTTTTTCAGATGAAAAAAATATTACAATCTTATTACTCAAGTTATTAAGGTTTAAATAACTGGAATATCTGTCTGATAGTACTTTTTACTATCGGTAAAGTATTTTCATATCATTACGCATTGCAAGTGAAGGGAAATAGGACACTGCGGTTCCCGATACGCAATGCGGATCCCGTAAACTCATATTTCCACCACACTGCCAGCACGGGAATCATTACGCAATTTCTAGTAATGCTGCCATCTTACCGACGCGCTGCTGAGAAATGTAGGAAATTTTGTCTTAGAATGAAAATGTTTAAACCTTAAATTACACAGTGCCAATACTTGCTTACCTGAAACAAAAATATATTAAATTATTTTAATTTTAATTAAAATAAATTAGAGTTGCTAAATAGAACACGCAAACGTAACATTTTTAAATCTGTTACTATTAGTTATCTAAAAAAATTGGCCAAGTGCGAGATGGACTCGCGCACGAAGAGCCCCGCTATAAGAAAAATTAGTAATTTTTGTTATAGCGGCAACACAAATACATAGTCTGTGCTAATTTGAGCTCTTTAGCAACTACCGTTCTTAAGATATATCCAGTAGACAGACAGACGGACAGACAGATAGGCTGACAATCGGACAGACATCGAAGTTTTAGTAATAGGGTTCCGTTTTTACCTTTTGGGTACGCAAGCCTAAGAAAGGAACATATTATATACGGTCGAATTAAGGATTTCTAAACTCTTCTTTTTTGGAAGTCAGTTAACAAAAAAAATATAATTGCTTAAATACATACCCAGTAATTTTTCTCAGTAGTTAATCTCATGTTAAAATTAACAGCCTTTCAGAATTAACCTTAGTTTATTAAGGTTTGAATTAGCACAAAGAAGACAAATAGATTATACAAAGCGAAACCAAAAAGAGGGTTTAGGTTAATAAAATTTCAGCACTTAGAACATAAACATCAGACGCAATAATTAAGCAGCAAAGGTTTTCGGTATAACGTTTATTACTCTACCGCAACATTCACTTTTACGACTACTAATACGACTAGGTGTTTTAGACTCGAACTTAATGATTAGCCGTTGTCACTTTGTTATTGATAATCACTGTTTGTACAGAAAATTACAAACTTTTTGACAGAGAGTTAATGACCGCCACCGCTCAACCTTGTCGCTTTGCCATACCTTGTCGCTCGGACAAGAAAAAGTTTAATATTAAACAATTACAACTTTCTCCGAAATGGTCCCAACGTTCTGTCAGACGAGTTTAATATACGAGAATTTTATAAAATAAAACTTTATCATGTTACAGGTTTAGCATTTTATACAATTTGGACAAAGGCTTTTATGTAAAAAAGCTCTTTACAAGAGGTGTTGTATTTTAGTACACGCGAGGTTTACGGCCTCTGTTTACGATGTAATAACGTTAACTATGCGTGGTAACGGGCAAAAAAACTTACTGTATATATACTTTTTTCCAGAAAATTAAGAATCTTTAAAGTTGTATTACTTTTTAACCGACTTCCAAAAACGAGAAGGTTCGGCTGTATATATATTTTACTGCATGTTATGCTCACATAATATTGAATACTAAAGAGGAAGTTCCATGCAATTTGATGGGCAATTTTAATAAGAAACGATAAAGAAAACGTATTGGCTAGAGCTGCAAGAAACATATTTTAACACGTCTTTGGGCCGTATCACTTAAAACATTGTTAATCCATCGGCGTTGTGATTGACAAGTACTAACATTTCGGCAAGCGTTAGTACTTAACCGTAGAGTAAACAAACATTGGTTCAACGTCTGACGTCACCGAGTAACAATATTTACACAAAGTTAAACCTCTACAGAGTTAGTGAATCTAATTCAATGTACATAAAAGTAATGGAAAATTAGTCTGGGATCGCATTCTCAAAGTTTTAAAACTCAAACGAACGAACCGGCAGTAAAAATTGCGATCAACAAACAAGCAACAAAATATAGCAGTGATAGTGATAAACTTGCGTTCTATTACTAAATTTCAATTTTGGAACTAATGTTTTATCAAAATCCATGCTAAAGTACAGAATAGGAAAAAGAAACCATTGCTAGATTGCTTTTGTTGTTACATGATACGAATTTGATTTTGGAGCAATAATTGTGCAATACCACATCCTAATCTTAAAAGTTCATATTTCATGATCTTTAAACAGCAACTGGTAGCAGAGGCTACTGTCAAATCAGGAGCTCTACTCTCATACGGCACATTTAAATCTTCGGACACAAGCGAGTTGCCGTCCTATTCTAACAACGTCATTTTACGCATGTAAGGCCATTTATCTAGCGCGGCCCGTCACCGTCACACCGAGATTATTTCGACCCGATAAAATGCCACTGTATGTCATAGGCGACAGGTTTCATTTTGCCCTACCCTACTGATCGGTGACAATATGGACGCTAGAGCAATGTCGCTATAAAATAAAAACTCTAGCCTGATCATAATTTGCCTTTTATCGCCCGCGCCGGTCCAAAATAATCTCGTCGACGGTGACGGCGTACGGTGGACAAACTGTCTTACAAACGTTATACGTTTGTAAGACGTTTGGAGGACGTTGTTAGTAATAGGAGGGCTGCATTCGGTCGTGTCCGAAGTTTAAGTGTAACGTATACGAGTAGAGGTACTGGTTTGATGGCGGCTAGTCTGCTATCATTTCGTTTGAGGATCATGAAATGTGATTAACCTTTAAACTCAGAATATTGACGATGTGGATTTTAATTCTAAACTTTAAAATAAAACTCCAAAACACTAAATACAATATTCCACATAGAATGCACATAAAACTCTCTGAAAAGTGAAGTTAAGTGGTCGTTGAATATTCAACAGTAAAACGACGCTTTGAGCCGAGCAGCAAGCAGTATTAAAGGCAAATAAATTAAAGTTATCAGTAAATATTACGGCACTAATATACGGTATACGAAAGCGTTTTGGTTTAAATACAAACCCACAAGCTCAGAATTCGAATATATATTTGTCATATATATTCGAATTCTGAGCTTGTTTTTCGTTGATTATCTCTCGGGATGTAAAAAATGTAGGCGAAAAAATATCACTTGTTCGTGTGGCCTAAAGACTCTTTACATCTATTTTCTCTTAAATTATTTTAGCTTTTAAGCATAAACTGGAATATTTAAAGTGATTTTATCTGGGAAAAACTAATCAGCCTGAGTCCTTTGAAACACTCTAACGAGAAATTATTTAGTACAGTACACACTAGACAAAAATATTTTTGCTTCATCTCCAACATCATTAGATGATAATTTTAAAACACAAGTTCTTTAGATACAATCACGGAACCAGATTATATGTATAGTTTAATGCAGCCTTGACATAATGAATTTTTCGTGTATGATTATTTAAAATACAATTAGTGTGTGTGTGTGTGTGTGTGTTGTAGTGTGCGTAGTGTTTTTATTTATTAAAAATATGTAAGATAAAAGCATATTTTAAAATAATATTGGTATTTCACGCTTCTCCTCCATATCAACTATAACCGGGAGAAATTTCATGTTTTTACATTTACGCATCTTTCCTCAAAAGGGGTATAAAGTTCTCCGCTCGCGTATTAATATATAGATACTGTTTGCCGTTTTCCTGCTCCATCTCCAATATCTCATGGGACATATTGTTTTCATTGTAAACAAATCTATAAAAAGTTTAATGAAGTGGTCGGTCGTCGATCATTGTTGCCGCGCAATATCCAGCCCGCCTAGACACGCCTGCACGTTAAATAAGCCGTATATATAGTTTTCTTCCTCATTTTGTATTTGCCATCGTTTTTCACTAGCCATAATCAGATGGTGTGTTCATTTTAGATCAAATTATTATGGCAATACATATTTTACCGGTTACAACAGTCAGTGTTTTGTGCTTATCAAAATTAAACCCACTGAGAATAAAGAGAAGTTTTATGTTAGTGAATTAAGGTCGTATCGTTGTGTTTTAGTTCGGTCTTGCATGAAATGGAATGGAACATGAAACTGCTGAAAATTCCATATATATTCCAAATAGATATTGATAATAAATCTGATTTCGAAGTCCGACGACAAATATTTGTGCGTAAAATTACAATCTACAACAATATACTTAAACATTCGTTTTAGTAGGTTGTAATTTTTCACATACAAATTGAGATTTTCAAATATAAATAAAGTTGTTATCATTTTACATTTTTTAAAACTATAGTATTGTTTACCTTTACTAAATAATATAAATCTGAAGAGTTTGTTTGAACTAATCTAGTTTATTTATCGAGGAATATTGTTTTATTGGAGAGACACCCGCTAAGAAAGGAATTTAGGGGTTGAAAGTTTGTATGAAAGTTCATAATTTGTTCAGTTAAAGCCATGAAATTTTATATTTATAATAAATAAATACGTGTTTAAGCATTTTTTTTTTTATTTTACCCCTAAGAGGGTGAACAGGGGTCTTAAGTTAGAGACCTAAAAATTGATCTGCTGATTTAAAATAAAGAAATACGCGTTTAAACGTTTTATAAAATTTTACTTCCAGAGGGTGAAATAGGAATTGAAAGTTTGTATGAAAATACTTCTTAAAGCGAGTGAAGCCGCCGGAAAAAGCTAGTGTTGTATAAACGGAATATTTCATAATGTATAACGAGGACGCAGTCGCGGGTAACAGTACTCGATATTTACCGGAGGTTCATTGTTCATACGACATTTCTCAACAAATGTTTTATAATATTATGTAAATTTATAATGATGTAAAAGTACTTAGCGCTTCTCGCCGCTATCATCTAATGTGATACCGTTTCTGGCCCCCAGCCATCGCAAAATTCTAGATCAACTTAACTTCTCTCAGGTTATATGCCACAATATTATGTTCGCTTTTAATATTGTAAGTGTTTCTTATTCTTATTAGTTATTTATTTCATGTAATATTCAGTAACAATTGTATCATCATATCTTTCGATGATCATAAGTCTTACCGCTGTTTCAATAAAATTTTACTAACATTAATAAAGCAATATTTAATATTAGAAAAACATACATAAATATATCATAATTTTTATTCATCAAATTTTCTTATATCACAGATCTTTGTATAAAAACTTACTTATATTTTATATTGAAAAACCTTTACTAATATGAAAGATGAAATTGAAAACTACTCAACTCATAAAATTGTTCGCAACGCGAGTGTTAACGATATATCGTAGCAACTTTGTAGCGGCGTAGCACTTCGTAGCGCGGTCTCTTGATTAATGGTCTACGAAATGCTACGAAATGTGGACTCGACATAATTATGATTTTCTCGAAATAAATTAATATTAAATACCAGATGTATTATAATATATATAAATGTTATATATATGTTAT